>MU375895.1:600000-763285 GCA_022495235.1 Xylaria curta | reverse complement strand
GGCTTGTTTACTAAAGCGACGTTGGAAATACACTAAAACATAGCCTTGTTTTTGTGCATTGGTACCTACCTTTTTCCACTGTTGCAAGCTCACCAAGCAACCCCCCCCCCCCCCCCCCCCCCAACGAAGAAATAACCCCACATTGACAGATCCATGGAAAGGGTACGTTTAGGTTCAGCCCTACAGTAGCACCCTCTCTCTACTTTATCTACTAAGTACATCTGTACTTTATCGACATCATCCCCCACACGGAGCCTCCTTTCCCCGCTGAAGAGCTTCTGACAGGTGTGGGTGAGAAATAATGAGGTCGTGATTGGCCGAAGAAAATACAAGCTTGTATTCAGAGCTCTGGCTCATGATCTCATCACTGCTTCATCCCCCCCCGAATACCTCTTGGACGCGAGATGGGATTATAACTTCAAAACACCCGTGTGCTTGTATCGAACATTGCAGTATAACGACACCCGCCGATCATGACGGCATCCCGACCCCTGTTGCGGCAGGCGCCATTGGCATGGAGATCGCTGCACCCGAGGCCTGTACGGACTGTGCTCCGATGCTCGCGGTATGCCAGTTCGTCCAGCGGGGGCCAAGACAAACGTCGTGGTGGCCTGGGTCGAATCGCGGGGGGGCTATTGGTGGCGCTTGCAGCCGGCGGAGCTGTCCTCGCATATCCGGCCATGACGAAAGAGCCGCCTAAGACGATCCGCGAAGCCAACATTGAATACGAGAAACCGAGACCGTTGCCTGAAAACAAGGAAGATAGCAGAGACTTGATATCAAGTCAACATCTTCAGGTGAAGAAAAGTTGGGAGAATCCCGGCGTGTATTGCTGGGGCTCTAACTCGGGCCGCGTCGCCGCCCCCGACTCGACCGACAGCGTCATCAAGACCCCCCAACGCATTGCATACTTCGACGGTCAGTTGATTAGAGACATCAAGTTGGACAAGGAGTTTGGGGCCGCCATTACTGAACGGGGTGGCCTTGTGCAGTGGGGTACCGGTTTTTCCAAAGAAAATCCCACTCCTACGCCCACACTGAAAGGCAAGAACCTAGTGCGCCTTGAGATCTCGAGGGATCGGATCATTGCTCTTGGTAAAGATGGCTCGGTGTATTCAATACCAGTAGCTCAATCAGACCAGCACACTGGTGAGAAGTCGACCTCGTCATCATGGTCATTCTGGTCAAGCCCCGGAAAAATCAACTACCGTCAACTTAAGCCCAAAGGGCTAGGCTGGGGCGAGAGTGTCGTCAATATTGCCGGTGGCTTGGAGCATGTTCTGCTCCTCACATCCAAAGGAAGAGTGTTCTCTGCTGCTTCAAGCACGTCTGACTTTCCCTCAAAAGGCCAGCTAGGAATACCCGGTCTAAATTGGGCCACCCGTCCTCAAGGGCCCTACGATCAACCGCATGAGGTCCTCACCTTAAAGGGTTTCAAAATCTCTCATATTGCTGCCGGTGACTACCACTCCTTGGCATTGGAGCAAGACGGTCGTGTTTTCGTCTTTGGTGATAATTCCTCGGGCCAACTAGGCTTCGAGGTTGAGAAAGAAATCCCCTTCGTTGATGGACCCATTCCTTTACCAATTTCTAAGATGTACCGTGGTACACATGAGAAGCCCCTCATTACGTCCATTGCTGCTGGCGGGGCAAATTCATTCTTCACTATCGACGCAACGCGTATAGGAGGACTGAATGATGATGCAAACGATGGCCGTGGTTTAGGCAACGTAAAGTCCGATGTTTGGGGTTGTGGTTCTGGTATCTGGGGAAGTCTAGGCAATGGCAGATGGACACATGTTTCATTGGGTCCTTCGAAGATCAAGAGTCTATCCGGGCTGTCAGAATACGACGAGACGACTAATTCGGTCGTCCCAATTCGACTCGCTTATATGAGCGTCGGGAGCACGCATACCGCTGCGGTGATGAAAAACGTCACGCATGTTGACGCCTCAGATAAGACATCAGACCAGGATACCAACTGGGGTGCTGATGTTCTATGGTGGGGAGGGAATGAGTACTATCAACTAGGTAATGGAAGACGAAACAATGTTGCCACACCTATGTATATTGGGCCCTTGGATGGCGGTAAAGGAGACGCCGAAAAGGGACGTACGGATGAGATTCATCGGCTTCAGATCGCGCCCCGGACTGTGGTCCGGCTAGGCGAGGGAGGCAAAGGTAAGAAGGCCACCGTCGAACAACGGGTCGAATGCGGACGCTTCGTCAGTGCTGTGTATTCGTCGGTGTGAGGGGCTGCACGCTGTCACCTCTCAAACCATGTATATATATATATGATGTACCATAAAGTTGTATTAGAGGGATATGAGGCCCAGCCCTGTATACGAGCTTGGTAGGCGTACCAGGGAATGGCTGTAATGCCTTTTATGGATCTTTCGATACCCCCCTCATATGTACCCGCATGTATTGAATGTCAATGGAAAACGATTATTCGAGCTTTACAGAAATCCTCCGCAACGGACCATGACAGTCCCGATAGCATGATTCTTTTTTGTTTGCAAAACTTACAATGATATTATGAAGCGCCTAGTAAATTGATTAAAGTGTTCAACGATATAACGATTGTAGCCCTTTACTATTCGGTTTAAGTGATAACTATTGAAAACAGATACCTAGTCTAAAGGAGCGATGTGCATGGCAGATTTCAGATGTATCATCTTGTCTTCTATTGACCCGGACCTGTCCGCCACGAACAGTATCTCGCCATCTTCACAAATATCGTTCTGAGAAAGCAGCACCCGAAGAGGAAGTGTCACCATCATCGCTGCTTGGTCCACAAAGGTGGGATGCATTTCCAACCAGGTCTCTGGTTCGGCGATCCCTTTATTATATGCGGTGTCAACAGAAAGAATAAAGTCTGTTTCCAACCAACTACTAGCTTCTTTCATAGTGACTATGGCGGTCTCATTAGATTTTAGTGATCCTATTTATGTGCTTGCCCGGTATGTGCGCCTCTTTCAATCACAATTTCGTGACTGATGCTATTGATTGACTAATTTTTGCTGGCTCGAGAATCTCTATACGAAGCAAAATATCGTCGAGTTTTGTTTCAAGATCAAGCTCCCGGAGATCGACAGGCCGTTTTCCGTATCTATTTACGATGTGTGTTGGGATAATCAGGGTCGTGGTGTTCGTATGGTCTCCAAATCTGCGTTTCAATATAGTGGTATATGTTATCTTGGTCCTGACGCGTGCTATGAGAACTCAAAACTTAGTAATCATACGTTATGATAAGCATTTGCCAATGCTCAGGGTTGATGATTATGCAAAAGCACGTAAGAGTAGGCCTATGTCAATCCTAGATTAAATTGGTTCAGAATACATACTATTTGGCGGAATATTCCCAATCAACGGCGTAAAGATCCCAGGAGTATTTATTTCAAGAGAGCTGTAGTAAAATGTGAAGCAATTGCTTGTTGAAATGCTTCTCGAGCTTCACTTTTCGGGCGAGCCGTGGCTTTGAGCACCTTTTCATTGCCAACACGACAAGTAAGCCCTGTAGCTGTACAGGCATTCGGGATTCCGAAAGTGTAAGATCCCTGCGTGATGGGAAGGCTGCCATCGTTCCAGAATACTTACCTAGCAGTCTCCTTTGCGACGTCTCCTATAATCTGTACTTCTATAAAAATTATACCGCAGGCAAAACATTCCTGTCACTTTCTTCTATAACTGTGCTTGGTAACAGCCTGCGATAAACAGGTGGTCGGAGCAAATCTATGCATCCACTGGGGACTCCCGACACGTGTGCTTCTAGCACTGTCCCTCTTTGAGTCGGTGTTACGACTGTAGAGAGACCGATGGCTTCAGGATATCGAGGTGGCGTCGGTTCACGAGGATCCCAGATAGTCTCCGCGGAGAAAATACTCATAACGAATGGCGGATGGAGTCGTCAGATGTGTCCTCAAACGTTTACGGGAATAATTAAGTTAGAAGGGAAGTGTTGCGCGAAGTGCATCTTATCTCCAGCAGGTCACCCGTAAGGAGCTCAATCAAAGCACACCATTGTCCACTTGTCTTCAGCTGTAGGCATAGCATTAGTGCGCGGCTCATCATGAGGCTGTGTTAATAACATGGTCTAAGTTATAGGTACCTAAGCATGTCAGCAGCCAATAAATTGATAACTTGAACTCATTGTGCTACCACTTTTCCCTTTAAATTTGTAGTCTTTTGTGTCTGATACGCGAATATCGAACATGGCTTTCCAAGTGCCAAAAGGTGATGCTATCCTTGCGCAGATAGAATGGCGTTTATTTGCTACAAGCAGGCAATCAGCTCCTGCATAATTCCACGAAATTGAGAACGAGTTGTACGCTTTGGGCGCAGCGCTCGCGGCGGTTGAGAACGAGCATAACAATTTGCAGTCACTTACAAACCGAGCAGTTCATGAAAACAGCCAATCCGTAACAATACACGACATATTTGAACATATTATTCTTAATTGCAAGCAGGTGCCAGCACATTCGGAAGAAATTTTCAACAAATACGCCATCGTCTCGGAGAAGCCAGACCCCCAGAAGTCGAAAATCGAGAGATGGAGTCAATCAATCCTGATGAACTGGAGGAAAATCGAGTGGACGACTGAAAAGGGTGTCACGACCTCTGAATACTGATAGCAACGTAGGGTTAAGTCTTGAATACTTGTTGTCGCACAAGGAGCTCCAACTACTACATTTACAGGCTAGAGATTTATTTACAAAATGCCCTCTTTGTTCTGTCACTCTAGGTAAGCGGTATGCAGTTTGTAGGTATTGCGAGAGTCTGACAAAGGGGGACCTAAATACCCTCCGAAATCAGATCATGGTTCATACCAATAGTTTGAGTCTACATGTTAACATTAATACTAGGTAGGCACTATTCCCAATGAAGGGAGGACTTTTCTGATCGTAGCAGTTCACGCGCCGCTTCGATCGAACAGTCCTTGAGCAAGAAATTAACGCTTCTCGAAGAATTGCACCAATGGTATGTGGTCAATCTCAAAGAGACTACATCAAAACGCAGTAAAACTTCGGACGAACTCATATGTGCGCCTAATCAACCGGCTCAGGTATTTCTATTGACTTTCGAATTAGCCAAGAAGACGGAGAAGGGTGATGAAATACTTTGCCCTTGTTTGGCTCTTAGGAGCGAGTGGATCGAGTCTTTTCTGGATGGCACTTTGGGACCTGGTTTAGGTTGCACGTTTGCCTGTAACTGCTCACAATGTCACGTCGGGTTATTGTCACAGCAAGTTACCGTTCAAAGATACGGGTGTAAGTCATTTTCCTTATTCTAAGAAGGTGACTAATGGTGTGTAGTGTCCCATCTCGTATTCCCTACTCGTATCGCAAGTAACAATGGATCCTGGTAGCTTCATAAAGCGGCGGATAGCGCGAATAACCAACTAGTGGACATACATTAGGAAAATACACCCTAGCTGTATGCCACTATCACGCCCAAGAGAGTAAACAGAGCTAACAGGAGAAATTTAGATATACGTCACTTAGAGGACACGTTCTTTCGTACTCTCTCGAGTAGACGAGCAGGGGACATCCTAGCCCAAGGAGTAGGCAATAGGCTCTGCTATATCTCTCAGGAAGATGAAGAGCAGCATATTTTGGAAGCTATAAGGTTGACTCTTTCGTATACGTATTAGCTATAGAGGCGTGCAACTGACCTTGAGACAGCGACTTAAGTATTTCTCAGAAATCGGTCGAATCGATTATCTTCAGGAGTAGTCGAACACGTCATGTTCGGGAATGGATAGACGATGTGCAGATACTACAATATGGAATATAGGATTCGGGTGGCACACAAATCCATTCAGCCCATTGGCTAGAATATGCCGAGGTACTGATCTCATTCAACGGTGGTGAAGCTCAAGAAAGCGACGATGTGGTCAGCATGGTACTTAAGTGTGAGTAACTGAGCAATCATTGAAAAGACTGTGAAAATCTAATATCCACGAGTGAGACGTAATACCTGCACGAAATTAATGGAAAGGGCATCTGTGGACATGTCTATTGAGGGCGTTGGTACTCACTCGGATGAGCGGACAACGGCACATAACGGATTGGATGTTACATTTCAGTTCACTACCAAGTCAGGTAAGCTGTCCGCCCGCGAATACCCCTCCAGACTTGCAGCTAACTCGGAAGAAGTAGCGGCTAAGAGGTTTCACGAGAAAATCGAAAATATGCAAACGGAGTTGTTCGTGAGATGTCTCCAATACCCTAGATCAAATAAAAGAGTCATCCTCAACTTGTGAGTGCGTTTGCGAGCAATAGAAAAGCATGAATCTTGCATCTCATAACCAATGAAATTTAGACAAACTGCTAGAGTAGAATGCGAGAGTCTGTATATCGACGATGCTGAAGTCATTATCGTGGTAGATGCGAATGCTGAGTGTCTTCTAATTGTCGTTAGCCGTACTAGATGCACGATCATAAGTCAAGTTCTCGTTGATGATTTCTTCACATTCCCTTCTAACCGACCACACTATACCGGCTCAACCTATCTGGTCCAAATAGATGACACAGGAGAGAGGAAGATATATCATTACAAGAATGGATTCAGGAATCTCAGTCTGAGCACTACACAAGGTTTGGCGAATACCTCAATGAGTTTCACGACAAATTGCCAATCATCTTAAGCGAACCGTATACCAGAGCTTGCCCGAAGCTCTGTCTCTCTCAGCATACGGGACAGAGAGCAGTAGTATACCACGAGGGCTTGCCAGTTAAGGCCGATGACCCAAACGCCCGCACCTCCTGGATCTCGCGGCGAGTCATATGTACGTATGCGACGTGTTGCGATACGCCCGGATGAGGCAAGTCCTCCCGCATCTCAACGAATCAAACCAATCTCATTCCCCTGTGATGCGACTCCGTGTTGGCCATGCGCGCGCCAGTCTACATCATCGAACTAGAAACGCGGGAACTAGGATGGAATGTGTCTGGAGATGAATATATTGGTTTGTTACTATTTTTTCCATACTTTGCAATATCGAGGTTCTTTATGTATGCGGGACTATTTATAGCCCATTTCCGCGTTCTTGGATCGAGTAAGATCAGGCGACGCGGGATTCATAAATTACTATGGACACTTATGCATGTATATATACCCATATATGCCTATATATATGCCTGTATATATTAGTATTCTGTCTCTAGCGTTACCTCTTCGGATGTGTCAACCGCGTCGGCTAATATGAGAGCATATATATCGTGTAGCTGGGGATCAAAGTGAGTTGCCGCATACGAAGGTGCACAATCCAGCGTGCATTAAGGCGAACATGTGTGACAACTCGGAAACGAACCGAATGATGCTCGTCATTGTTGTAAATGGTTTAGTAGGTATATCGTAACTGAACAAACACCAACTTCTCATTTGGAGAAATATCTCAATACTAGACTTAGGTGCCTAATTTACTTGAATATTCAATGTTCTGTCCAGTAGAAAAGCAAGTTATATTCATGTAACAGAGCAAAGGCTAGGGGTGGAGCGGAGCGACGGATCCGCCTCTGATCCAGAAGTGCCCGAGCCAAGCTTTTCGAACAGGTTTCTCTTTTCGGAGCGTTCCACGTCGGCATGAGCGAAGTGGCTGACACGAAACAGTCTTGGTGGCGGGAAGTAGTTCGTCTCGCGTTTGCCGGACCTCTGCGCCATCGCCCTGCCAGGTACGAGGAAATTCGCTTCCATGCGATGGACTATTGGAAACTACTGTCATTCATACGACTGTTTGCGGCAGGCAATCCACTCTCGTGAGTGGGACGTTCACGCCTCTTAGGAGGTGTGGCACGATTAGGAATTTGGAGGCTAGTCCGTAAGATCGGGTCTTGAATAGGCCATTGTGTCCATCTTTCAGAGGCATCCGACCTGCAACTTGTTCGGCTAATGATAAAGGTCCCTAGGCGCCTGGGTGACCAAATCGGAAAATTGACGCTTGGTGCGTTAACAGAGACTAGCGAGACATACAGCGCTTGGCATGCAACTCTACGAGATCCTGGAGATAGTTGCGGCTTTAGGAGGATATGATCGCGTTCAAGGTATTTAGATTGCTGCGGGACAGCATGTTTTGTTCAACGAACCCTGATAAGGCTACATAGGGCCGATATCAAAATTTTCGGATGAGGGAAGACGTAGTTCCCAAAGCCATTGGAATCCGCCTTGTCTCTACACGCTAATGTATGCACCGTTTGGTGTGGACATCAGAAGGGGACGTTGACTAGTTAGCGGCCAAGCCTGTTAAGTACGAAGATGGGTTGCCAAGACTGTGTGCACAAAAATCAGCTTCATCTATTTGTAGATCAATGCTGTTGGTATGTATTGTCCCATCATCTGTCTCTTGTTAGGGTTTACCAGTTTGCAGGGGATCACGACACCTTCGCCAAACTTGTTTGTCCCACTGCCATTTTGATATGCAAGTTGCTGATGAAAAGAAGGAAGTACGAAGATATTGGTAAATATAGCATGCGCTTTCTTTCGGCTGGAATGGGGGCGTAATGAGTTATTACATACCAATTCGCCAGATCATGGAACACTGAGTAACCCTCATTAGATGAGCCAAAACAGGGAGTGCCGCGTATGCATGGGCTGAAAGATTAGAGAAGCGCAACAAGGCTCTCAGTAGAAACTTGATCTTCTAGGCATAGGCAACTGGGCAATTCACATACGTCAGACCCAGGTTTCCAAGCGGGACAATTAGGAAAGTTTTTAATCCCTCGGCTAGCCATCTAAAGGTGCCAGTTTCTGCAGCTGGACGATCGCGTTTCTATGATTGGCTCTAAGACAAGGACTTGTTGGTTAGTGAAGAATCTACCGGGGGAAACAAAACCGAGCAGCGTCATTACGAATGGCGATTCCTTAGACCAACAAGAAGTCTCGCCTATGCTGGCTAACCTCAGGTCGTCGGCTTTAGCAAAGGGCATTCCGCGACTGTTGTTGGCTTTATGTTATCATGAAGTGACGAGCTAGCAACCTAGGTAGTCCCTTGAATTGATTTCTTTTCCGTTGGTCCTCCTTCCCTTTTGAGTTCAAGGTATGCTGCATTCTTGAGGGAGAAACCAAATATTCAAATAAAATAAAACTTGGTTCCAGGCCCCCAACTGAGAAGCAGTGTGAGAAGCAGTGTGTCACATTACACCAATAGGAACATGAGGAACCTCTCTGGCTCTCGGACTCCCACGCTCGTTGATGGCTCAACAATCGCCTGATAGCCTCATCGATTGTGTTAGCCGTCAGGCGTTGCTGCGACTTGAAGGGTGTCGGCCATCGGCACTCTTGACTTGGACCGGGATTGTGTCCCGTGGGCCAAGTCTTCGCTTGTGGGTTGGACCCTGATAGTTGAGAAACAGATAGAGCTTCTATCCAGCGATGCTGGACCCCGTTTCGTCCGGTGCGACGTTGTCATGGATCACTCTCTAATAGAATGTGTACATGTGTGCACATTCCGTACCCACAGGCTTCTTTGCTGCGACACGACCATGGTCCCATGGTTTCCCCGCAGTGCAAGCCGACAAAGTTAGCCCGTCATCCCGCAGACGCTGGAGGGCCCGTGGTGTACAGGTCAATACTACACAGTCTATCTAGGCAGTGTGCGTTACGACAAGACGCGTGAATAGAATGCCTGTCTGTGCCTGTATGATATCTGCAGGTATCAATACTAGTACCTGTAAAACGCGCATGAAGCTCCTCGCGTGCGCAATCCTTGAGGCAACTCATTAAGAAGAGGTGTGAGACCACTTGGGCTCAGGAGGGTCTTGATGCTCCCTTAACCAAGCCATATCCACAGTAGTAAGCATTCTCTCGTTTGTTATCTGATTCGCGTAGTTCGAGAGAGGAAAAATGATTTTCTCTTAATTGTCCTCGGTTCTTTTCGTGCCTGGCTTTTCCAAGTAATGGGTAGCCTCACCAACGTAGTTTTATACGTGGCATTTTACTCCTTTAAAACACGGGAACCTTACAAGTAGAATCCAAACGCACGCCGAAAGCTTTCTGCAACTGCTCCCTGGTCGATCGTCGTTATCATCAGTAGCGAAAGCCTAAAGGAATGGTAGCTCGCTCGCAAGAGGTAATTCTTCCTAATCGGCACTAGATAAACTACCTAAGTAAGTATATAAGGTCAGGCTGCCAGCTAGCTACACATGACTAGCTTAATTTATACCGGCTATCGTCGCCCGCATGGTTTAGGTCGCAGTACGAGGTACCTCGATCTTCAGCTAGGCTCTATCCGCGTACTGTATTGCCTTTTATTAGGTATCCCATCGTCGACATACACTATCGATGCACCTCAGGCACCATATCCTAGTATGGGTTGTAATTGAGTGGATTGCAACGCTCGTAGTATATATGTTGAAAATAGGTATTATATGTATTATATGATGCGAGTTCCCCATGCCCTGCAGCGTGATGGGTGATGGGTGATGGAATCAGATGTCTTATACAGTACACATGATCTTCGGCACTGTATATACTCGCTGCCCCTTTGCGCCTTTTGACCCATCGATCCCATCGATCCACAGGGCACAGCAAGTAACTAAGTACCTACTCGGAGCCACCCATTATCCACGTAGAGAGCGGAGCGTGTGCCTGTAATTGGACACAAGAGAGGAACGACAAGAGACTTAACCTGCTGGGGGTCTCTTATACCGTGTCTGGCTATTCCATCCACACGTCCCCCTACCTGTCTACCCGTCCCTCTATCCAGCTAACTATCTAACCCCGTCCACTCGTTCTTTCTTATATCCCGAGTGAGACTATCAAACCCTATTTGTGTTCCTATCGCCATAGACGACTTCCTTGAAACACGCAGGCACCACTCAACCTAATCATCGGCTGGTATCGCAATGTCTTTATTCTGATTCGATTTATGTCCCGATAAGCCCGCCCCCGACATATCCCACTCAGTTAACGGGGCCGAACGCGACGTTCCGAGTACCGGTTATACTTTTTTGGTCTCTAAATTGGCTTTTTGGCAACAAGTCTCAACACATTATTAAGTATTTACGCCGATTACACTGATTCGCTCTTGTGTATGTGTCCGGGTATATGTACGGTCTATCCCTGTTGCAACACCGCCGCCAATCTTCTCGTTGAAAGCACGCTGCCCCTACGACGTCAGCTGCCGAACGACGATAGCTCCCAACTATTCGACATTCCTTCGCTACGATTCCTCGTTCGTCCGATCTTTACCACTATAGACATATATCATATATCATAGTCAGCCTCATCCCTTCGCATACAGTCGGCCGGCCGAAGAAAAAAAAAGAAAAAAGAAAAAGAAAAAAAAAAAGCCTCCCAATAAGCTGAATATACAGTCTCTGTATCTTTTTGCCCATCACGATATATATATACAGACAGGGTCTATTTGCTGGTCGAACAGTCCGTCACACAGCATTCGGCTTCTTGTTTGTACGACTCCCCGCCCGTCTATCTGAATTTGCACTTGGATTGGAAAGAGAACATTATACCCCGCGCGTCTTGCAAAATATATGAAATTGACCGTTGGCTTCATCACCCAGCTGTATCATTTAGGCCTGTGGCCTGCTGCCCACCATGCCTGAAGGCGACATGGCGGGTGTCGCGCAGGGTGCCGGTAATAATTCGAGCGATTTCGTAAGTAGTTTTGATATTGGCTCTTCTATCTGAGGCGACTCAGTCGCGGTTAGATGCATGTGTACTTGGCTAACGTGAGGCGTAATACGGAATTAGGTTCGCAAATTATACAAGTAGAGCCCCCCTTTAGATAAAGATTTTGCCTTCCTTTTTTTGCCCTGTAAAACTAACAGATTGTCGCTATTAAACAGGATGTTGGAAGATCCGGCTTATAGCGAAGTTGTAAGATGGGGCGATCTAGGCGATAGCTTCGTTGTCTTAGAGGTATGCTCTCTCGTGACCGGCTTCTGTCTGTACATTTAGGGACATTCGACTCACCATGACTTCAGAACGAAAAATTCACAAAAACAATCTTGCCTAAACACTTCAAACATAGCAACTTTGCGAGCTTCGTGCGGCAATTGAACAAATACGATTTTCACAAAGTGCGGCATAATGAAGAAAACGGGCAGTCTCCATATGGTGCTTCGGTAAGGCTGACCTATCCCTTGACATGAATCCACAAAACTGCTAACCTCTTACAGGCATGGGAATTCAAGCATCCCGAGTTTCGAGCAGATAGGAAAGATAATCTCGATAATATTCGAAGGAAAGCCCCGGCTCCAAGGAAAGCTCAGAATGCTGAAGAACAATTCTCTGTCCAGGGTCAGCAAGTTGTTGTTCTTTCTGAAACATTAGCAGCAACACAACAGCAGGTCCAACAACTACAAGAGTCATATTATGAAATCATGAACGCAAATAAGGTTTTTGTTGACGAAATCTTGCACCTGCAAAGGGTAGTTAAGGCGCAGCACCAAGTCCACAACGAGCTAATTAGCCATCTAAGTAA
Source organism: Xylaria curta (assembly GCA_022495235.1). Taxonomy (NCBI): domain Eukaryota; kingdom Fungi; phylum Ascomycota; class Sordariomycetes; order Xylariales; family Xylariaceae; genus Xylaria; species Xylaria curta. The sequence continues at coordinate 750,843 of MU375895.1, read as the reverse complement.
GATAGAAGAGAGGAGGGAAAATCGCTCGACAAACCATTCTACCCCGGCATTCAACTCGGCCCAAAATCTTCTATCAGACGGTTCTGAGGCTCCTTCAGAACTACGCCGGGCACGTGATATTCTCAACGGTTTATCAATAGAGCACGTCGCAGACAGAGACCTAAACAGGATGTCAGTTGCATTCCATCAAGCAGGCGGTTCGCCTGAGTCTGTTGGGTCTTCTTCGATGATGGGACCTCCGGGCGCTGCTGGCGTAACTCCGTTCCTGCATGATCCACTTAACGACATGCGGCATCTTGTCTATCCCGTGGGCCAGAATATCGGCATTGACCCGTTCGCTCCCGAGCACATGAATAACATTCCATACAATCGGCCTGGAGGGGACAATGGGCTACCCCCAACTTCGGGCTTTAATTCTGCGCCATCTATGGCGGCAAATACGCCGCCGGGCCCACCGGACCCTTCGCCCTGGGGACCCAAGAAGCCGCTTGTTCTTCTCGTTGAAGACGATCGAACCTGTGCTCGGATAGGCTCGAAGTTTCTATCTCAACAAGATTGTGGTGTCGAAGTTGCGGTAGGTCGAGTCGATCTCTTTGGGTCGTTTTTATGCAAGCTGACTAGTATTATATAGAGGGATGGTCTGGAGGCTGTGAACAAGGTCAACGGCAGGCAACAACAGCCCTACGATTTGATCTTCATGGATATAGTTATGCCTCAGCTTGATGGCGTTTCCGCCACCGCCATGATTCGAGAAATACATCCGAACACGCCCATTATTGCTATGACTTCCAACATCAACCAGCAAGACCTCGAGATGTATTTCCAGTGGGGTAAGTTCATTGGCTCCTTGATTGTGTTGATGACTGAACGACGCTAAAACATTAGCAGGAATGCGGGATGTATTGGCCAAGCCGTTCACAAAAGAGGGTATGATTGGCAAATTAAGAAGACACCTTGCCAATATGCTGCGGAACCCTCCTGCTGAGGGTATGATGGATCCGATGTATCCCAATGCAGGGTCTGCCCAACCCCCGACACCAGGGCCATACTCAAACCAAGGTATGGGAATGGCTCCGCTTTCCGCGACGTCCTCTGGTCCTGTCACAAAGTTTGACACCACACCAATACAGTCGCCTGCTACGAGTAGCTCTTGGCACTCCCCAAGCCAATTACCTCACCCTTCACCGACCATAGGCCAGGAGCATGGCGGATACCTTGCCGCCGGTAGCGGGGCTCAGATAGTACTGACTCCAGGTGGCACTCAAAAGCCGCATTTCCCAGGAGGCGTGATACCTCAAATGGCATCTCAGCGAATGCCACTGGATGGTCCTCCCGAGAAACGACAGCGTATATACGGCCCTCCGGGGAACTATAACCAATAGTATCTGTGTTCTGAACACACCATGTGATCCTAGCTTGTATATACCATGTTGGCATTCCTTGTTTGCATTGTAACGGCCATCACGCTTGCGTGTTCCTATCTCAATCTCTCTATACAGGCGGGACGATGCGACTAGTGTTCGTTGCCGAGTGGCGATAAGCCTAAAGGTCCCGGAGCGGACATTGCTATGCCTTGAAGAACACTCCTGCGCGGTCATTTATGCGGCTCGCTCGATCTGGAAGAGATAGAGTGGATTGGCGAGATAGATCATTACATGACGATGATACCCCTTGTTTCTTTTGGGCAAAAAAAGGCACCTGTCTCAGGGCTGTTAGGTGTTTAGGGATATGCAATAACCTGCGTTTATAACGGCGGCGCCTTCCTCAGCTGATCACAACGAGGAGACTCGAAATGGAGGGTAATGTGGAAATAGAGGAATCGCCGTTGGAATGCTATTAGGTTTAGCTTCATCTGCATATCTGGGGAGCCGGGGGAATGGTTTTATTGAAGATCAAAACGGCAGACTGGGGAACAACTAACCTCTCTGATGATTCGTCATTTGTATAGGTCGTATTGGCGATCATATTTTCCAAGTAGAGCTCGAGGTTCGTGAGCCCTTTTATCATTCAATGAAGTCCCCAATTATCCACAATTCGGTTGAGGGAAAGCATGGCGCATCACCCATTATCGAAGAGCAATGAGGGTTAAGGTAGCAGAGTGACTGTTGCGTAGTAATGGAAAGGCGAGAGCAAAGTCCAACTAACTTGTTCGTTGAGGGCGAAACTCTCATGGCCAACCATCACTTACTAGTCTGTCCAAGAATTCCGCGTTCACATTGTTATCGTTGTCTTGTGGTTCGGGCATGAGACGGTCGTAATGTCAGCTGATCGTTCGCCCTAGCCAGGAAAGAGAGATAATATCGACAGATGAACGCTCTCTATCTCTTGCCTCCCTTCTTTAGAGCCATCCTCCACACTCCTTATTTTGTTCGGGAGCAAATGGTTGGATGCAATAAAAATACGGTAGTTGATAATCCATATAGTTCAAGTGATCTCGTGCTTTAGGTTTGTGCGCTCTGGTCACGTCCGTAAATTCTCGAAACTTGGTCCTCTTGTATCCATCCTGCCTTGTCTCATGTTCTGTGACTGTCTCTTTCTTATGTCTTTCCCTTTTTCTCCATCTAGCACAGAGAGAACAGTGCTGTTATGTCTATGCTTCCGTCCCCGACGATTGTTTGGCGCTCAGTGGTCACTCGTATCAGGTATGACATCGGTGCTAAGAACTCGGATGAAGATGCCATATTGTGTATCCAGTTTCACAGTAGTAGGACCGGGTTGTGTGAGAAGAAATAAGAGGAGGAAACAGGAGGGAAGGGGAGGTGGAAGAGGATCGGAAAGATATAGAAGAGTGCAGGCAGGAGGGAAACTGTCAGAAATAAGTATTCTCAACCCTTCCAGGAAAGGACGAATGAATAACCATAATAGGATAGGACATTACGTAGTGCACATCAGAGCGCACATTATAGTTTGTCCCTGGAGGGAGTCCGTTGGTTCGGAGTATCCCCAGCGTTCGGCTTAACCGAATATAAGAAAGTATTATATCAGGTGGCTTTAGATGGCCTAAAGCTGCAACTTAAAAGAAACAGGTCAGCAGGACAGAAGATTGAAAAGAAAATTCATCGAGCTTGGCCGTTGGCCTGCCTTGCCTGTCATATGGGTGGGTGGAGCGAACGGGCATCCGTAACGTGGGTTTGGGTCGGGTAGATATGTATGTACGTGTGAATAAGCGAGGTAAGGCGGGCGGCAGAGGCGCAGAATGATGGAGTATCCCATGCGTACGTATCCATCGGTGTACACAGATATGTGCGCACCCGGGACGCAAACAAAACACCGGAAGATACGGACGTACTATTGTTACCATTAGGTGTCCACATGTCCCAACTCGCCTAATACTTGCGTGAGCTTCACCGAGACGGATAAGATCTAGCCAATTCGCTTGCTAGACATCCTCACCGCTTAGTCCGGTTTCGCCGCGTTTGGTAGCTGTCGGCAGCAGTTAATACGATCTACGACGGTATTCCGACGTGTTCCAGCCCGACCCAGTCTGGCCGACGCTCGTACGCTTTAATTTAAGGTCTTCACGCGGTTGATTTGTTATTGTTTCGGCCGTCTGTCACACCATTGCCAATCAAACGGAAGTAGCGGCTCCCTCGCCGTTAGAGTTGTCTCGTGTATTGCTTTGTCTTGCATGCTTGTTCGGAAGAACCTATGGCAGGACGGCAACATACATATCTTGCCACTTCCTTGCATCGATGTCAAGAACTGTATCTCGAAGTCATCCTTGAATCTCACCTGTTTGTTCTCTTGTTCTTGTATCTGCCGAAATCTTGATTAAGCACTTAAACGGAGCTTGTGACGAATGCAGCAGGAGGCACAAGTGTGGACCTAGGTCTTCAACTATATAACGGTTAATAACTTCCACTAATGTTCTAGGCTTGCAACCGACTAGGTTCTTCGTCTTCTGGAACATTGACTTCTTACAATTCGCTCCGGGGTCCCTTGTCCGATGCATTTGATGGCAGCTATTGGTGCCAACCCTACTACTGCATCTCGCCGACCTCGCTGCGCATTTTACGTAGATAGTGTCGGAAAGTGGTGTTTTGCCACTTCTCCAGATCAGTGAGAATATACAGATGTACTTGGAGAGTGATTAGATGTGATTAGATAGTTCAACCAGATTAGGTATGCATGGGGGCCAGGGGAAGCCAGGGATGGTAGTTGTTGTCGTGAATCGAGACAAGTCTTTGTGGAGTATACACCGATGAACCGAAGATCAAGCCTCATTGGATACGATGCAACCACTTCAGTCGGTTTATAGTAGCAGTGCTAGTCCTTCGCTAGCGATAGAACTTCACGTTAATACCCAGATACTGCTGAGCTCTTGGCAGCTGCCCTGTCCAACAAATGGCTGCCATCCCCTACAGCTCGTATATGCTTTAACCAGCTAAACGACCTCATCTTCGATCCAAAACACTCAATTACCGCCTCGTGTGACTAGTCAGGCGCCACAAAACTTTATTCTCGTCTACGCTCGCAACGAGACCATTATAAGGCAGTTTCATCGCGGGTACGGTGCTGGCCTGCTGGCAAGGCATTGCGACCTGCAAATTTCACTACAGCAGCAGTGTAACCGTTCTGGACAAGCTGGATAGTTTTTCTGCTGTGTTCTTACAGCTGGGGCGTGTTCGCCGGTGGTCTGGATGGTCTGGACAATATGTTGCCCGCACCATGGTCCAGTTAAACGGTGATACAGCCAAGCTCCACCTTCGTTGAGGGTGATCCCTGGCAATACCGGGTCTAGACCGCGTCGATATGGGTTTAATATTCCTACAACCCTGTCTTACGAGGTCACTGAAGTACAAAGTAGGTAGAGAAGGTGTATATGCTCAATACTCTGAATTCCTCCTCTATTCGAATAATTCATATACTTAGACGGCGTCTGGTATACGTGACAGGAGCGAGAGCTTGCTAAAAGACCTTAAAAGGCACAACTGACGATTTTTTACGTACCTAGGGAAACAGGTACCTGTTGACGGAATGCAAGTCCCTGCAGACAATTTCCTACACAGACCACCACATGGTACGTAGTTGGAACCTTGACAGACACGTGGTCTACATGTACTTCAGCGGAGCACATTAACACCCACTTCGGACAATGTGCCGATCTGGAGGCAGCACTTTCTGAGGTTACTGTACATAGGTAAATAGATGAAATGTATGTTCAAAGCTTAGGTCAGGCATTGATTGATAAGAAGTCAGCCATGTACATAGTAGACAAGGGTTGCTTTTGCGGCTCGTGGTAGTAAATACTAGGTATGTACCTCAGCCAATACTTCGCACAATGCAGACGCTGGAAGGATCAAAGCTCCGTGATAAGAAGCCAAGCCGAATTAATTGTATCGTCGACAGCCATTCTCGATAAGCCACGAAGCCGGATCGCTTGAGGGTTATAGTTTATACTAGACATTACGAGACACTTGGGACGGCAAGCTCGGCACTGATGTATGAAGTATCTGATTGGATTAACAGGTTCTAAAGAGACTAAATCAATAAGTCTGGCAAGGCATTGTGTGGCTGGTGCGCGGTGGCTGGAGGATAACTCACTGCCCGGGTCGGATATGTACAGTAGACGCATGCTGCCCCTCCATCAATTGAGTCATCGCAATAAAGTACTATGTACGAAAAAAGGTCCCCCACATTCGCACACTCACTAAACCATACATCGCACTCAATCTACGACCATCTTTCCCACAACACAGCATCACGTACCAAGCCTCGAGTTCCGGTCGAGTCCCAGCGGCGCAATGTCGCAAAGCAAAGGCGGCCGTGGCGGTGCTGCTGCCAAGGGCAAGAAGACTGGCAAGCCCGGCGCCGAGGAGAAGCGAGAAGATGCCCTGCAGGCCGTGGTATGTGCTGCTATGGATTGTTGCTGGCGCCGGCTGACACACGATGAATGAAAGCTCATTGCAGACGATTTTCGAGACCGGTTTCTGCCCTTCTCTCTCGACAAACCACGAGTAAGCAAGCTCAGCTATCTGCGACCTGCGACCTGCGTAGCGTGTGTGAGCCACCCTCGCTAACCTGGGCTGCCCCTCGCCAGTGTCTGCTACCGCTCGCCAACGTGCCTCTGATCGAGTACACGCTCGAGTTCCTGGCCATGAACGATGTCCACGAGGTCTACATATACTGCGGCGCACACCACGAACAGATAGAAAACTACATCCACAACTCGAGATGGTCGCCTATCGCCCGGTCCTGTCCCTTCTCAACTCTCGAGTTTATACGCGTTGCCGATGCGCGCTCCGTAGGTGACTTCCTCAGGGACCTAGACAAGCGCAACATTATTGGAGGTGATTTCCTGCTAGTTCACGGAGACCTGGTCTCAAACCTATCGCTCGACCATGCTCTGGCATCCCACAAGGCGAGGAGGGAAGCAAACCGTGATTCTTGCATGACCATAGTCCTACGCGAAGCCGGCGAATATGACCACCATACCAAGGCGAAATCCACAACCCCGGTCTTCATCGTCGATCCGAGGAAAGACCGGTGTCTCCACTACGGAGAAGTAACCCCATTACAGACGGACCACTACGTTGATCTAGACCCGACGGTATTAGAGGGTGCTGAGGCAGAAGCGCGGACCGATCTACTCGACCCCCAGATCGACATATGTACTCCAGATGTACTCGCCCTATGGTCTGAGAGCTTCGATTACGAAATCCCGAGAGCCAACTTTCTACATGGTGTACTGAAAGACTGGGAACTGAATGGGAAACTGATACATACAGAGATTGTCACTGAAGGCTATTGCGCGAGAGCAACGAACCTACAGATGTACGATGCTATAAGCCACGATGTTCAGGGTCGTTGGGCCTACCCTTTTACACCAGACAGTAATATGCTGAAAGGCCAAACATACCAACTGCTAGATCACGACGTTTATCAGGAAGATGATGTTCTTGTCGAAGAAGATACCGAGATAACGGATGCGGTTGTTGGACGAGACACACATGTCGGTTCAAATAGTATACTACAAAATTGCATCATCGGCCGAAATTGCAAGATTGGGAGAAATGTCCGAATTACTAACAGTTTCATTTGGGATGACGTTGAAATTTGTGATGACGCTGTTGTCGAGCACTCTATTATCGCAGATGTGGCCTATGTAGGAAAGGGTGCGGTCGTCCATCAGGGCTCTTTAGTGTCATACGGGGTCCGAGTTGATGAAAAGTCCGACATTGGAGCTTCTACCGTGCTTTCTCTCCTTGCATACGACCGCAACCCGATCAAATCACACACTCAAGTTGTAGGCGCACAAGGAAAGGGTGCCGTATTCGAATATCCGGAAGAAGATGACGCTGGAGCAGAGGACCTGGCAAGGTTAGAAAACCCGCTTATTTATAACTTGGATCAGTTCGACCTAGATGTTTCCTCCATCTCAAGTATCTCTTCTGACATCGATGACTCCGACGATGAGTCCGAGCCAGCTTTGAGCACGACCAACCAATCCGCCGGCCGGTCCCGACTTTCCTCATTTGCGTCAGATGACTCGGGCGCCCCTAATTTCTCATCATTCCACGTTGATGCCGTTCATGGTCTTCTGGAAGTCTTGCGCGGTTCTGTTGGTGACTTCGATTCGGAGAAGCTGGAGTTTACTTCATTAAGACTTGCTAATAATGCTTCCGATGTGGCCATGCGGAAAGCAGTAGCAACGGCGTTCGTTCGCCGTGCAGTTGAGCTTATTAACGCCGAGTCCAGTGGCCTCGAACCAGCTAAAGCCGTTAAAGAAACACTCACCGCTAGAGATGGTGCAGCAACTTTCATTGCGGACGTTGGTGTGGGCGGGGATTCCGTATCAGAGCAGTTGGAATTTACGCTGGCGGTGCAGAAGGCGTGCGTGAATAGCACTAAGGTCATTGATGTCGGTAAGGCCGGAAATCTCCTGGCCGCTATGCTACAACAGATGTATGATTCTGATATCCTAGAAGAGGACGGACTGATTGCTTGGTGGGAAGACCCACGAGGAAAAGAGGGTGATGTAATGCCGGTTGTTCGGGCCAAGTGTCAGCCATTGATTGAATGGCTTGAGAACGCTGAAGAAGAAAGCGACGAAGAGAGTGAGGAAGATGATGATTGAAACCACGCTCATGAGCTCGCATAACGGACTTGTATTGAAGCGACTCAGCGAAGGCCCGATGTCGGATTCAAAAGCTCAGATAATACGACTCCATTCTTGCTATCGAGAAAACGGATGTGGGCGTGACGGCTATTTTAGTTAGCTATAGAGTCAGCAACTTAAAAAACAAGGGAGAATAGCGATTCCGGTATGGTATCCGAAATGAGTTGACGTACGTCACGAGGAAAGAGAGTCTCAAGGCGCTGGACGTTGAATCCGAATCAAGCATTCTGTCATGGAGCCAGGCCTAATAGGACTACTGCAGGTATGCCGTTGACCAGGCATCAAGGTATATATAAGTAGAACTAGCCAAACTCCACCTGAACAGATACATTTCCTCTGTGTGAAATTACAATGGCCAATACGGAAGATATCAGAATCGATAACTGTATAGATACTAGTTAGTGTCGGAAAAGTACATATTTGTAATCATGCTCGACCAAAAACAATCTCAATCGACCATCGGCTCTTTCTTTAATTCCTCATCATACTCTTGCATTCCAATTTTATCCCGACATCGACCTCGGCCTCAGCTCTAACTCCTAAGTTATAGATCTAGTTTCCAAACTTCACCACTTAGCCGATCGCCAAGAGAACTCAAAACGACATCGTTTGCCTTAAAAAACACCATATTAGCAAAAATGATTCCTTTATGAGGACGCCTAAAGATTAATAAATCTCTAGAAATATAGCTTACATGTCATATGATCACTATTACAATACGTTAGTTTGTAGAATAGGTGTGAATACTCGATCTACTTACCATCCACCGTTTTTGTCGATCGGTACTCTACACTTAGGACACGGTTTCATCGCCCGGTGTAGAGTATCATCGCTCAGTTTTTCTTCCTGTCTCTTACGTTCCAACAGCCTCTGGGCTTCTTCTCGCTCCCGTTGTTTTTGTGCCTCACGAGCTGCCCTCTCCTCAGCCAGACGAAGTTCACGGGCCTTCTTTTCGAGTCTAGCCTGAGAAGCTTGCCTTTCGTTCATAAGACTAAGAGCAAATTTATCGTCGGCATCTTGAATGAGTTGTCGCAATTGTTCGTCCTGTGACGCATATACCTCTTCTTTGGCGGCATCTAATTGCGCTTTACTCTGGAAGCTTGGATCGTTGAGGAATAGATCATACTCATCGCAGGTGAACTCGGCATGCCATGGCACCTGGTGGCGAGAGCAGAACTGACGATTGCAGGCAAGGCATAGAGTGATTCCTTGTTGCGCTTGCATGCTATGCGCCATCTTTGTCTCACACAATGGGCACCATATTAGGTTATGCGTCTTGGCAATAAGTCGGTCAATCGAATACGTCTTGTATCTAGTTTCAGAGCGTCACTGCATTAGTTGTTCCATCCTGTGTTAAAGGTGTTCAGCATCATCATACATCTCAAATGTATCAGGCGTAGCAAAATCTTGAACACCGTCATAAGTCAAGAGCTCGGAGCATTGGGGGCAACTTAGCCGGTCCATAAGTCCACTCCTTGATTGTGACTCCATGAATGATGCAACACACTTGAGACATACAGCGGCAGTATGCCTACAGAGAGGTGTTAATGGGGTTTGGGGAAAGTCAGTCAAGGGTCTGACTTCAAAGCATGATACGCAGTCTACCATAGCTGAGCGAGACATTGCGAAGCTTTGTGTTGCTGTGTCATCCGTTTCACTGTATCAACACGGGTATGGCCCCAACTTCTTATTTAAAAGACTTATCAGTTTATGATTCTGAAAGCTTCCAGTGTTGTGCCTAATATCGCTCTTTGTACCAATTTTGGGGAAGACCAACCAGGGCTTTCAAGAAACTTCGATAACGATGATTCTTTGCTACACAAACTGGGAGGGTTTTACAACTCGCAGCAGTAGAAGCCCTATACTTCTAGGTCTTTCTAGTTCCTAAGCTTTTTACTTCACCTTGGTATTGTGTTCGTGTAACTCATTTATGGTAAACTAACCGTGCAATTACTTTGACGTGAACTCTTGCCTTATTTGTCAAGGGGAAATATGTATTTAGTGTCTAGACTATTGGTGGCCCCAGCTGTTCATTGCCTTCCGTTTCCCAGTATTCTAGCCTTCTCACTGTGCGGATTCTTCGATCCGTTTCTCATCTCACATACTAACACAACACGCAATCACAGCTTCCGCTAGTTCGAGCAGACTTTGGAAAGCCAAGTCTTGGTTTTTAACATACAAGGATCTCTTCCTCGCAGATTATCGGGATCCCAGGCAACCAAAACCTTTTCCTTGAGCAGAGTTTCTGGTTCTTGACCGTGATTCCCTCGATGTCCTCTCACCTTCAACGCTGGGGTGATGGAGCAGATGAAGTAAAGGTGTTGTCGAAGCTCCTCGTCTGTCGGCTTTACTTTGAGCTTCTCTACCCGAAACTTAGCATTGCATCTCACAGCATTCTTGCAGTCAAGATCCTTTAAAAGTTCCGGCAGTTGGCCGGCAGGAAAATCCTGGCTCATACTGGTACCTGCTTTAATGCACTCCACTGTTTCAAAAAAGTACTCCTCATTATTTCGTCGGAAGTTTTCGTAGAGGCTGAGGGATGGTTCAATAATCTTCGAAGATATCGAATGGACGAACTCCTCGTTATTGGAAGAATTCGAGAGGAATCCAAATATATGAGTCAGATCTGCTGACAAGGTATCGATCCCTTGTTGGCGGGCTGCGGAATATCGGGGATGTGAGAAGAGGGCATGAAAAGCTTGGGCGCGCCAAGAGCATATAGCAGACGAATCTAATATAACATGAATGATCGACTCAAAGTCACTTGTTGATTGATGGCTGAAGGGAGACTTACCCAGCTCTGGTGCAGTGCACAATGCCATATGATTCTCTACATCCCGCAATACCTCGGATATACAGAGAGGAATATCGCACGGTACCGCTCCAAATATCCTTTCCCAGATAAATCGTACAATACAAGCAAAAATTATGTCTTGGTCGCTGTCAGCGTACCCGACCACTGACGCAAGGTCCGGGTTGGAGCCGAGAAACTGCCGAAGTTGGCCAGTCACTTGCGGGAAGTGATTGAGGGAATCCATCCAGTGCTTGGAAAAGTCTGTGTTGTCGATAAACTTGTCTGTCCATTCCTCAACCCAAGCTTTGATACTATCCAGAAGGAATTCGTAATCCTAACAATCGTGATCTTAGCTTAGTCTAGATGTAGAGAAGGGGTGTTAAATACACTTTGTGCCTGGCCTCGAGTATATCTAGTCGAGTAAGGACGTAAGATAAGAATTTGAGATTCCCTCATGTTCACGGCGTTTTTAAGATCCTGCTTCTCATTTGACAGTCGCTTTTGCTCCAGTTTTAACTGCTCGTGTTTCTCAGACAATCTTTCGTAATCCAGTCTCAACTGTGCATATTGATGTTCAGCTTTACAAGCTGAAAGCATAGTATTGTGGCTTGACTGGGCATTGGATTTTCTGCTCTCTGAGACCTCAGGTGGTGCGTATCTTGTTTGCCGGTTATTGTCACTCGTTCCGGAGGCGGTTAGCCACACCTTCCTGAGGTACCTGACCCGGTTCAAAACCCCCATTATTCTTGGTAAGTAGAGTATACGGGGTGTACTTGATAATAGATAATGTTGGGTTGTGCTGATTCAGTAAAGATCAATATCCTGTAATGTGGTTAGAAATGTCCATTTATGGAGGATGAATCTATCTATATATGCTTCAATAATTTGAAGACAGAAGTCCTCTTTTAGAATAAGATACTATGACAGAATCACGCATAGAACAAGCTAGTAACAACAGAAGTCTCAGTATTACATTTAGGCAGATCTCCCCCTCATAGTGCCATAATGGATAGCTCGTTACATTTCGTGAAATCTCTGAAACAGTAGCCAATCATATATGCAAGTCCTTCTCCATGTTTTACTTCACTGAAGAATCTTTGTCTAAGGGACGATCAAAGATATTGATTCCAGAAGCTACTCCCCTGGTGCCTAATGAATACACAATCTGTTAGTCATGAAGCGATCACATGGTATAAAGCCTGGCTGTCAGCACCAGACCTCCTCCGATAGCTAATTCTTCGACAGACATACAAGCTCGATTTCGTACACATATTCTGAGAACCTACACTATCAACTAACTCACTTCCAGATTCATTTTGAATCACTCACCACGACCTACAATAACTCACTTGCCGCAACCGGCACCATGGATGACTCGAAAATAATCATTGGCCTCGAGTATGATGGAGATTTATCAAATCTTCCTCTCGTTTGGTTTATTTCCTTGATATCTACATTCGCATCTATATATACGCCGTGCTGACATGATACTGTTGACAGCTTTGGTACTACATACTCCGGCGCCGTTTGGGCCAATAGTAAGACGCCCAATGAATTAGTCGAAATTACGGACTGGCCAGCAAGCCGTAGTGGTGATCGTCGAAGCTCTTCTCTCAAGGTTCCCAGTCAGATTCGGTACCTGGACAATGGCGAGTTCGAATGGGGGGCCCAAGTTGCGAAAGATGCAGATCCTCGCGAGGTCCACAAATTATTCAAGCTGTGTGTCCCATCAATACCAATAAGTCTATTAGTTATCTAATGAATCTTCAAGTCTCCTTGCTGAGGGAAATCTGTTCGAAAATGCTGCAGCCGTCCTCGGTGGTGCTCCACCTCCTGCTAATGTTGACCAGACTATCACTGACTACATGGCTGGTATCTTCGAACGTGTGCTGCAAAGCGTAAGGGGACGCCTGGGCGACGATGTGCCTGATAGACTTCCAGCACACGTCGTCTTGACGGTGCCTGCGATTTGGAGTGACTTGGCAAAGCAGAGGACAATGCAAGCATTCAGTCGTGTCCCAAAAATGGCTGAAACAACCATAAGTTTACTTTCAGAACCGGAAGCCGCAGCTATTTCTGCTCTTAGGGACCTTGACAGTGGTTCTCTCAGAGATGGAGATACATTCGTTGTGGTAGATGCCGGGGGCGGTACCGTAGACTTAATCACTTACACTGTGGATTCTATGTTTCCCATGTTGAAGGTCAACGAGGCTACAGTTGGAACAGGTGATCTCTGTGGTGCGGCCTTAGTCAATCTACGATTTCAACAGTTTTTGACTGCCAAACTGCAAAACGAACCCGACTGGGACACAGGTCGGTTACAAAGTTCATTATACCCTTTTCAGCATGTTCTGGGATCACGAAAACACACGCACGGACACATTCTACTCTGCTACTGCTGCAGGATTTCCGAACTCTGACTAATTCTTACTATACCAAGTGAACATTGCTGATCAAAAAACAGATGTATTACATGACGCCCTTAAATCTTTCGAAAGAGTAGGTTTACAATCAAATAACCCGCTCATCTTTAGCCAATCCCTATAATCCATAAGCTGACACTCTACAAGGCGAAGATGAGCTTCTCTCTAGCTGCTTTAGCTGAAAATCGGACCTACAACATCTCTGTTGAAGGATTAACACGGAACATCGAGGCAGGCATTCTTCGCAATGGTCACTATATTCTGAACTCCAGCGACGTTCATATGTTTTACGAGCGATGCATACTCAGAATCATTCAGTTAATTAAGGAGCAAATTGCAGTGTGCCACAACCCAATTCGAACGATTCTCTTAGTTGGAGGCTTTGGCCAGTCCATGTATGTTCGAGAAAGGGTTGAACGCGCAATTAGCGAAGACAAGTCCATTCAGGCCCCCGTGGAAATATTACAGCCTCCAAACGGGTGGTTGGCAGTGGCTCGGGGAGCGCTTATGAAGGGCATTGCAGAAGTTATGCCAGAAGATTACGACATCCCGGTGGTTATGTCGAGAACAGCTCGGAAGCACTACGGATATGAAGTTGGAGTTCGATTTGACAACAACGTGCACTCGCCGCTGATCTCCCAAAAATACTGGAATGCAGTGTTTGGGGCTTGGTATGTTCGGGCTATGGTTTGGTTCATCAAACGAGGAGAAAGAGTATCAGAGGATGTCCCCTTTACCAAATCATACTTCTATCACTGGCCGGTTGGCACTCGAAGATCACAAAAATATCCACTGACTATCTACGCCGATGAAATATCACCAAAAGCTCCTATTTCACGCTCTGGCAACGTCAGGATGATGTGTCGTTTAACTGCCGACTTGGTATGTACTCTATGCAGATTCCAGCCCTCATCTCGTGACTAACACTCCATATAGAGCCCAATCCCAGAGAACGAATTGGACAAACGACTTGGCGCAGACGGCAGAATGCACTATGAGGTTGAATTCGATGTCGAGGCTATCTGTGAGTCATTGAAAATCTATAATTGATCGACGTATGCTAATAACGCAGACCACTCCGCCTCAACGCAATACACGCTCTTGCATAAAGGTTGATAACTCCACTTCCCAAACTCCGTATAATTACATTACTAAAGTGCAACTAGGGAAGAGATACGACACCATCACGGCGGAGTATGTTTAGAAGCTGATGGAGATTGCAAGCATATTCACACGAAGACTTCGTTCAGGAAAGCCTTTTATTTCGTTAAGGAGATTAGATTTCTTTTATGAATAGACTATTTCCTTCCTGTGATTGGTTGATCGGGTGTGTGTGACCCTCTCTAGACTTTTGCCGCACATAAGACATCTCATCACGACATATAACAAAGGTCAGTTTGTAATCTAGCAGATGAATGAGTTTTTGATTATATGCCTTCTGATAGGTATTCCTTGAACCGCTCCGCTAATGACGTTGGTCCTTTTTATTCGTTTATCAGTTCTACTTGCCCCGTAGACGCTGAAAAAGCAGTAATTGTGTATTAATTGAACAGGCACAAATGACCAATATTTGGGTACTTAATTGTGTTAGTGGCCTCAAAATGACGCGAATTGAGATAATGGCGGCTGTACGTTTGTCCAGCCCAAATTAATGCTTGAGGCCGAGAAGTCTAATCCTTTCACAGCAATTATTAAGCTCGTTGTTATTCGCGTCTAGCGACGTTTCTTTTAATTAATCAGCTGAATCAGCTATTATAGCATGCTATTACTTTCCATAAGTTGGCACCTGATGACGATGCAGACGGCTTGATTTGAAATCTTGTCGGCCGAGCACGCAAGCCAACGCCCCGCTCCTCATACCCACTTTTGCCGTCAACACTTATACTTATAGCATCAAATGTTGTTCCTGAGAACATGGAGAAGGTCACTAGCGACTATCACTTCCTTTCACAGAGTTTCGCATATTAGCTTGTACCGCCACGTGAACTTTTCGCATTATTTCTTGAAGCCTATATCATCCGTTACCAAAACCATCAACATGGCGGCAACCGATCGGAAACCGATCCTTATCTCCGGCGCTGGAGTTGCTTCTTTATTGTTAGGAAGAGCTCTTTTATCCGCTTCAATCCCGTTTCGGATCTTCGAGAAGGATAAGTCGATCACTTTCCGCGCCCAGGGTTACCGGTTGCGTCTCTCTAGTGAAGGATTGGATGCTATCGAGGCTGTTCTGGGTCCTGATGGATTCCCAGAGTTCTGGGACCGTTGCGGAAAGACTGGCGGTGTTGGATTCTCAGCCATGGACGCGATAACGGGTGAAAAGCCCGCTGATGACACGGCCACTCCCGATAATGGAGAGAGGAAAGATGGCGAAGCTACCGGATCTGCACCGAAGATCATACGGGAAACACTTACCTCCCGTGACGGAAAGGTGGTAAGTTACGGAGTCATTTCTTTCTTATTCTGGTATGTTACAGAGGACAGGTGTAGAGAATGAAGGTAGAAAATGGGGACAAACGATTGGGTGTACTGCGATCTGTGTAGAGGTGCAAACCTGAGGAGTGGGCTGAAACACCCTGGCAAGCAGTAGCCACCTAAATATATGGGGGAAACTTCTGAAACCCTAACACTTCATACTTAGAAATGTCGATAACTGACCTGAGTGTTCAGGTAGGAATATCACGAGGAGACATGCGCAAGGTCTTCTTGAAGGGCTGCGAGTCTTTTATTGATTGGGGACATCAAGTCGTGGGATACGAATCGACGGCTTCTGGAGTTCGCGCTATATTCGCGGACGGTTCCAAGTCGATAGAGGGGGAGATGCTGATTGGTGGCGAGGGGCTGTACTCACGAGTTGCCGAGCAACTGTCTGGCGGAAAGCTGAAGGTCTATGATACTGGCGCAAGGGGTATACACGGACAGGCTCCTACTACAGCTTTTAAAGGACTTGGAGAAGGCATTTGGCGAGCTGTCGATGACTCTAGGCCCAACGGAAGGGTATTTATTATTACCAATGTTCGGCCCGGCGACATGGATGATCCAAACGTGGAATTCGGCTGGACGATGGGCGCCCAGCCAGGTGTTATTCGACCGCCTAATGAGGATTATACCATTACCGGAGTAGTGGCCGCAGATATCGCCAAATCCATCACCAAGGAGTGGCACCCACGCCTGAGACCTCTATTTGAGCAGATGATCGAAAACGAAGCCGCTTTCTGGAAGATAACTTGTTCCAATCCGACTGGAGTTCCGGAATGGGAAAATGACCCACGAGTGACCGTGATAGGTGACGCAGCTCATTCGATGACGCCAGCCGGCGGTATAGGTGCCGTGAGTAATTCTTCTTGTTTTAGCAACTTTCTGAACACGAGATTTCCCCTTTAGGCCAAGATAGTGTCTCGAAGCTCCCCAAACCCTCACAAAACACGTTTCAAATAGTAATAACTAATTCTGAGTGCTCTAGAACACTGCTGTGAGAGACTCTGCGCTGCTGGGTAGACTTCTAGCCGAAAATGGTGGGTATAGCGATGGGGTGACCGCTGCTTATGAGAAGGAAATGAGAGTATATGCTAGCGAAGCCGTCAAGACCAGCTATGGCTTAGCCAAGAGCCAATTTGGCGTTGAAATCAATGAGAATACGCCTACGATTCAAAGGGGTGTAAGAACAGCCTAGGGGAAGAAAGGACACAAGCTGTGGGCCAGAGACGACTCGGAGGTGCGATCTCCACGGTAGTAGTTGAAGATGGTGGGGTATGGCAGTGCCGGTCCGGAACAAGAAGCCGAATGAAACGCTGCGTAATGAGGGTTTTGTCGGATCGGGAGACGTAGCGTAATGCCGTAACTAGAGCTTCACATTAGAAAGATAGACAAAGTGCTGTCTACGACATGATATAGATCTATGTTATAATCGTTATGCCTTAAGAACTCCGTAGCGATCAATATCTTCGCACGCGTTCTACGCTACGTGAGAGGTCTCTCCAAAACAGTCTACTGTGCTTTTGCCTAGAGTTGTGACCGGAGTAATAACCTCCGTCGCTCAATGTTTACCCAACCCACGAGCCTGGAATATGCACTAGGCTTATGCATCCGACATTAACGCAACGCTATTAAGAGGTTTGGCCCATTAGATTGGTTTATGGGAAGAGATTCCACAAATAACGATATCATGATGCAAGCGAGCTTCGGCGCTCGACTTTCCTGGGTTAGGGGATACTAGACATGTGCTGGCTCGCATCAACGGATGCAGGATTCCCAGGCCTATATCATTAACATAAGCACCCCGTCCAACCGATATCCTGAGACTTCGAGACATCCCTTTAGATAGTAGTGAACAGCCTCGAACAGCAGCCTCGCTTAGATCTAGCTATACGATCGCACAATGAAGTACTTCGGCGTTGCGTCAGCTGCTGCGGTTATCAGTATCGCTTCTGCGCATACTATCTTCGTCCAGCTCGAGTCCGGCGGCGTCACAAATCCTGTATCATATGGCATCCGCACTCCTTCGTATGATGGTCCAATCACAGACGTCTCGTCGAATGATCTAGCTTGCAACGGAGGTCCCAACCCGACAACGCCTTCCGATAAGATTATCGATGTTAAAGCTGGATCTACAGTAAGATTCTTATTCTTGTGATCAAGACAGTCAACGTCCGCTCACCACATGTGCTAGGTGAATGCGATCTGGAGACACACACTAACTTCAGGCGCAAACGACGTGATGGATGCTTCCCATCTCGGTCCAACAATCGCTTATCTAAAGAAAGTAGGCCAGGCCACAACAGATGTGGGCTACGGAGGAGGCTGGTAAGTAGAACAGCGTGTCGTGCAGTTGTGCCTCTTGCTAAGATATTATTTACCTCATAGGTTCAAGATCCAAGAGGACGGATATAGCAATGGCGTCTGGGGAACTACCAAAGTCATAAACAATGGCGGAATTCACGCGATTAATATACCGGATTGTCTCGCCGATGGCCAATATCTCCTCCGAGCCGAGATGATCGCCTTGCACGGGGCCAGCTCGCCACAGGGAGCTCAGCTTTATGTATGTTGTTCACGCGATCTTTGGTTTTGGGAAATCTCGCTGCTGACCCAGAATTAGATGGAATGTGCACAAATCAACATATCAGGGGGCTCAGCAAAGGTGTCACCGGCGACATATAGCATTCCGGGTATTTACAATGTATGCGTGACCCTTGGTATTCATATAATCAGACTGGAAATTTTACGAGATGACTGATCTCTCCGCAATAGCAAAACGATCCGGGTCTATTGATAAACATTTACCAGATGACGTCGAGCAGCACATACACTATTCCAGGTAACGTGCCCATCACAAGAACTTCTGCGATAACCTCTGTGATAACCCAGAAGACTAACTGAATGTTCACAGGGCCCAGCAAATTCACTTGTGCCGCAGGCTCCGGAGGCGGGCAGACAACAACGACGAAAGCTGCGACAACAACCACTCTTATAACATCGACGAAAACTTCAGGAGGCTCCACACCAGCATGCACAGCTGCGCAATGGGCGGTAAGTACTTGATAGATTCCCATTATCCTAGAATCATGCTGACATGTTCACAAAAGCAATGCGGTACGTATTCCGGCGTCATATTTCTCATGCTCTAAAGAAAATCATGTTACCCCATGGCCCCAAAATCCCTCGACACGGGTTAAATCTAGGTATTCATATCAGCGGCGATACTAACTTCTGAATCCCGGTAGGCGGAGCTGGCTACACTGGCTGTACAACATGCGCTAGCCCCTTAACATGCAAGAAACAGGTATGTGGCCTAATCAAAACCAAGATATATATGCGATCATACGCGACAGCGGGTTGACATTGTCGTGCTTGACAGAACGATTATTATTCTCAATGCTCTTGAAAATATAGCAGGCGAAGAGAATGAGCACCGCTCCACGTAGAATTATCGCGCAGAAATGCTTTTCGTTGATCGACAACGACAGAGAGAGAAACAGCAATACTAGGGTTTCAGCACTGATTCATTGAATGGGTATGTCATTGGCTATGTTGACCGTATCTTGTGAGACTGTATATGGAAATAGTAATCATATCTACAAACCTGCTCAGCTGGCCCTCTTGTGACTTCCAGGACTGATGCTTCAAGGTATTCAAGTATAAACCTGCATTAGCCTTTCAAAGTGAATGTGATAATCACTCGTCGAAAACAGAGGCCATATCCTTGGCCGGGGTGTCAATACACAATCCGTTTTCAAGCAGCACTTAATCGGATCGTCGGCAACAATTCACTAAAAGGCCCTAGAAAACTCGAGATCCCATCAGCTTTCCCAAGGATCTATCAGAATGAGGGTTAAATCAGTTCCCAGGTTGTTAAATGGAAGTGAATCCATGGTGTCGTACGTTGGGGTGCATGCGAAGCACTATATTTGAATGATTATCTTTAAACAACGTACTTGACTAATCCTCTGATTACTATTACAACATTCATCGAATTTAAAAGTATAAATTGTAAATAAACCAATAAAGTAGACAAATAAAGTAGACAAGTTGGCAACAAGATTAGGGAGACGTATATGCAATAAAATGAAGAGTAATCTAACGGCCAAGGTCTTTTCATATGAGAGCGCTACGAATAGCGTAGGTGGTGATAAATGGGTGACAGGGCAGTTGATTGAGTGGCTAGTGATATTCACTGTGGCCACCTAGGCAAGGATAAGTCTTGCTATCCAATGGCTATAATGTATTAGCTTTTTATGAATTCTTATAAGATATTGCTTTATATTTTTAATTTGAGATAACTAGCTTAATAAGTATGTGCATTGGAAGTATCGTGCTGATAGTCGAAGCCATTCCGACTCGTATGCAGCCTCCTCGTTGCGGTACTTACAGCTTAATGGGTGCAGTTATAATCACGACAGGCGATACGACAGGCGATACGGCAATATATCCTAGTCGTAATACATGTATCTCGTGATTCAAATAAGCGTACTGAGAGTCGCTTAAGTCAATCTAAGATCTCCCAGTATGCACTACACAAATACCACCTACCAAGGGAGCACCGGAAGATGCTCCATGCTGCAAATAACTGTGTGTCTAGTCGTAAGTGTTCCCATGAAATGTGATCTCACATAATGGCATGATTAATTTCTTAATACTAAATAGTATGTGATTAAGTTATGGGGTAGTATGCCTCGCACCCCTATCGTCGTCACTTGTGGAACAACACGAAACTAGGTAGGCAAGCAAGGTGATGACTGCCACGTGAGGAGATACTACAGAGTTTCACATACTGGATGAACATTTAGGTTACACTACTAGATCCAACTATCACACTTGCTCTTATATGAAGGCGACCGTGCCGCACTCCAAATTTTGCGTACCCGTATTGCTTCGTAATAGCAACGTAGCAACTCGTGCAGCCCCAAACGATCCCATAAAGACCCCTTGGGAAACACTCTCGCCGCACCCATCCAGGCTTATCGAGGAACACGACCGCAACAACTTCTATTTCCACGATGACAAAGACCAACGGAATCATGGGCACGCCGCACCTGCCGAAGTGGTGGGATCATCTTTCCTCCTTGCCTCTCCACTGGCGGATTACCATCCTACGCCACCTTGCAGTCTTCGCCCTTACTGCCTTCACTATATCGCTACTACTTTCGAATTTCGCTGTGAGACCCGGGAGACGGCTCGAGGCGAGGTCATAGGTGCAATCGAGCATAGCCTCCCAGTCGTCCTTGAGCTCAATATGCCCAATGTCGCAACCCCAAAGATCCCGGGGCAATGCACTACATGGCCTGTTGCTGCAAAGGGCGACTACAATTTTAGGGCACGCCATTCAAAATTCGTGCTTCAGAGCTTTGCGCCGCGAGGGGGATGCAAGAAGCCCCAAGGCATCGCCGTCAAAGCCTTGATCTTCTATGGCCGCAAGAGAACCGTCGACTTCCTAGACAGAAGAACCTCGCTGTAAACGGCGGATACCTCGATGAAGTTTGGTTCATGATATACACAGACATCGAGGAAGATCTTGCATACCTTAAGGAGCTTGTGCTGCAAAGACCATAATACAGGTTAGTAACGCCGGGCACGTGCCTGGGGTTCGACTTCGCTTGCATGTAGGATCCTGTCGTTGATGACTAGCCCAAGGCGCAACATGCCAACCCTATCTATGGGGTTGCTTGACTAACTCACCTGCGTACGGGTTTTTGTTCATCCCGATACAATACCTCAACTTGTATCAACACGAATCGCGGAACCTCATCCGGTCGCTGTCTCTGCAAACCTAGTCAATAGCCCACGGACGGAATATAAGCATTATGATGTTGGCGCAATTCACCCTTTTCTCCCCGACCTAGATGCGCTCCTGAAGACGCCGATGGGCATTGCCAAACTCGCATCATTAGTCGCTAGTAATAGCGACTTCTTGCGTCCGACCGCTGTAAGTAGAACGTCTGTTCCATTTTCTCGTATCTCGGCACCATCCAAAATAAACATATCACTCCATGATAGCAGCTTCGCCTAGGGGTTTTGATGACTCCGGAACCCTTTGTCTTATGTTCACTGTGGGATTTGCTAATTCTGATTCCGATAGTGGAGGTCGTGGATGATCTCGGCGCAACAACAGTACTCGCTGCTGCGGGACCTCGAACAAAATACCATGTGGCGATATCACTTTGGCACGCAAATAGATTATCCCCGAGGTGCCAATTCATCGGCAGATTTGGCAGCCCTAAAGTTCTTCGACCCGAACCATTTCGGCCCGGGAGCTGAGCAGCTCTTTGATACCGGGTATATTCGACACAACCTGAACTTTGTTGCAATCTGGGGGCGCGGCCCTAGGCAAGCGCTACCTATTGGAGGGGATGACGAACATGCGATCACAGTACATATACCACAACGTCTTCAACGACCCTTTGTGATTGATACTCGCGCAGTCGTTGGCTATCTGAGCTTCTTTCCCACAGCGCGAGGGGAACCGGCAGACAGATCTACTTGACCGCTGGCAAGCCTTCGCCAATGAATTCATCTGCCCCGTGGATAACTAGAAGGCACCATTTGATCCAAGATGCGCCGGTTATTAAAGCTAACCCATCTTATATATGGCTTTACCGAAAAAAAGTTGCACGGTTCTATATTCCGTTGTTTTTAATTCCTCTTACTATTGCCGTAACCGTCCTACCTACTTTGGTCGCCTCTGTTGCACCAGACGCACGAACGAAAGCAAGGCTCCGCGGCAATATGTGCTATATTGTACGAAAAATCTAAGGTGAAGAAGAAAGGAAAGAAAAAAAGCTATTTTGAAGAATCGCACATAGACTTGAGTGCGCGAGGGCGATCTCCTGCTACAACGAGATTAATGTGGAGCGTCTTGTTCAGAATATACTTCTCTCCCTACTAATATAGTGGGGTCATAGTGAAAACTCTACTACAGTTACACCCTTAGCTGGGAATTCCTTGAAAATGACTTTCGACCCGCCCCAAGTAACTTTCAGGTACGGGCGCCGCCCGGCGACCCCCCGAATTGCATTGCAGCCAGTCACAGCAGCCTTGGAAAGCCAAAGTGACACATAGAATGCAAGCTGTCTCGGCTGTGTGGCGGTCAGGTATCACCTGACCCAGCTACTTGCAGTAGGTTTCTTCGGCCTCTCCACACCCAAATTTTCGTCGTCTTCTTTCTAACAATCATCTTGAACTCCATCTCTAGCATCTTCGGTGGGTCCATCACCAGCATTACAGCGTCATTCTCTGCACAGGACACACTGCAGCTCACTTCCATCGGTCTTATGGATACAGTATATCTGCTCGACTTCTCATTGAGAACAGCCTGACGGCGGTTTGTTGACTGTGCGTTGTATCACATCGATTGACTTTGAAGCATTGCCGCCAAGCATGGACATGGACATGGACACTCCAACTTCGGAACAGTCCCGGCCCGAGGCCGATGTCATCGCTGAACACCTGCCTGCGGGTTATACGGCTGAATTCACCGGTACTCCCAATGACGCCCCAGCGGCTAGCTCATCAACTCCGACTCTTCATGAGCCATCGGAAGAAGATTCCTTGAAGCTTCAGGGTGGGGACATCCATCGTGATATCTTCAAAGCAGCAGCTCGGGCCAGGATGCACAAACGAGCCGCTACGTTCCACCATCCGCCCCAGAGCGGTATCTCAGGAGAAGATGATCTGGAAGGGCTGACTGTGAACGAGCAGCTGGCTCCTGGTGGTTTTCGAAGGGCTTTTCTCCGCCAAACGCAGCAGAACCAGATCTGGGCCTCTAGGATCCCCATCACCAGGAATTTTGTCGAATTTCTTGATCTCTATGGCAGCTTTGCGGGCGAGGACCTCGCAGACTCCGACGATGAGGCTATCCTCGACGACGATGAACAGGAGGAACCAGAAGACGAGCTACCACCTGAGAGAAGACCTCTTCTGGGTAGTAGAAAAAGCTCTCGAGTGGCACTTAGGTCGGCCACCGCCAGCACTGGTAAGACGTTTTTCACGTTGCTGAAGGCTTTCATTGGAACTGGTATTATGTTTTTACCGAAAGCTTTTGACAACGGTGGTTTACTGTTCTCATCCATCACTATGGTGGTTATTTCTGCCGTCACCATGCTCGCCTTCCACTTGCTCTTGGCGTGTAAATCTCGACATGGCGGTGGTTATGGTGAGATCGGTGAGGCCATTGCGGGTCCCCGGATGAGGAATTTGATTCTGGCTTCCATTACGTTATCGCAACTCGGATTTGTGTGCTCCGGGATCGTATTTGTAGCGGAGAACTTGACATCGTTTTTCGAGGCTGTCACTCACGGTCATAGCCCGATCTCACCCGCGAAGCTCATTTTGATACAGGTTCTCGTCCTGATACCTTTATCATATATCCGAAATATAGCGAAGCTCGGACCGGTAGCGCTATTAGCCGATGTTTTCATCCTCATAGGAGTTTCTTACATCTACTATTATGACATAGCGTATATTGCGTCCGAAGGCATCAATCCGACTGTTGTTCTCTTCAACCCAAGCAAGTACACGCTCATGGTTGGTTCGGCTATATTCACTTTCGAGGGTATTGGTCTGATCTTACCGATACAATCGTCAATGGCAAAACCCGAACGTTTTGAATGGCTTCTTGGTGTTGTCATGTTCCTGATTACCATCATCTTCACAGCAGTCGGAATCCTCTGCTACGCCACTTTTGGCAAGGACACCTCAATTGAGATCATCAACAACTACCCACAGACCAGCAAGTTTGTTAATGCAGTGCAGTTTCTCTACTCCTTGGCCGTCCTAGCGGGTAATCCCGTACAACTGTTCCCAGCCCTCAGGATTCTAGAGGGGGCTATCTTTGGTCGTCGGTCGGGCAAGCGGAGCCTGCGTACAAAGTGGAAGAAGAACGCTTTCAGATCGCTTCTGGTTTTTATCTGCGGTGGTGTTTCAATAATTGGTACCGGTAACTTGGACAAGTTCGTGGCGTTGATTGGGTCTTTTGCATGTGTGCCATTGGTCTACATTTATCCTGCTTATTTGCATTACAAAGGGGCTGCCACGTCGAAGACTGCCAAGATCGGCGACCTTGTGTTCATGGTTGTGGGAGTCATTGCCATGATTTACACGACCATTGTCACTATTGTCAACAGCTTCATGGGCTGAGCGTTTGATTTACGATGCTTAGATTTTTTTTCTCTATTTTTTTTTGGTTACAGCGTATTGCATGAGCTTGGTTAGAAAAAGAGTAGTTGAGGTCGTCTTTAGTAATACAAACAAACATCCCATGCCCTACACCATCTACCGTAGACTATGTATCCGCCCATGGGTTTGGATACCCGCCTTCATGTTCTACTGCAAACATATCTAGTAGCGATAAATAAAGCAAATTCTTGCACTCGCAGAAATAGGTTTTGATGTTGCAATAAGTTAGCCACAGCCCATCCAGAGACCTTTCATTCGCCCTTCGCAACTAACCCACCAATTAGTCCGTACTTTTGCGCTGATACATTACTTCGTCCTCATGTTTACCCCAGGTTTGAAACGGTTAATTAGTAGTCCTACTAACGTAAGATTATAAGGGATTCGTCAACATAATTAAGAATTTGGACAATCATTTACGATTATGATCCCGGGGTGGTCATCAAACTAAGTGGGGCGTTATCGCGAACTAGGTTTTAATTCGCATCTTGGCACGTGCGACAAATGAAGCCCTACTATCGACTACATTGATGCGCTGAGATAGATACCTCGGCCACCGGTCGCACAGCAAAATAATAGGCCGTCGGACCCGAGAACCAATCCTAACTGCAGTACCTAGACCAAGTACTTGTAGATATAGTAAGGAAACTTCGTGCTTGTTCTTTTCTTTTCTTGTTTTCTTTCAGCAAATGGGAGAATTTCAGATAAAAGACTTTATAGGTTATTAATCACCACTGACTGATTGGTTTGGTTCAGTCTTAGACAATTGGCTTCTTTGAAGTTGAGCGATACGGAAGATACATTGATTCGATGATGTTTCGCTAATATCTTACAAAGTATTAGGCCGTCTTAATCAACTTATTATAGACTCACTATGTCGGCGCTGCTATTTGAGAATAACACGATAGAGAAGAGACGTACACGAGTCTTCACTGAGGTCACGGTTTCTCTTTAATGTCGGCAGCCAAAGAGATCGTCTCTCCGAGGCCCTCAGCGCCCGTAGTCCTTTGTAGATAAAGTCGAGGCCTTATAAGTTAGCGATGGAACGAATCGTGATGATGCATGGTGGAGAAAGAATGGTCTAGACGCAGATACCTAGACCAAGCCCTGTAGTAGTTAGTTTCTGGCGAATCCGGAGACATATATGTTGTTGTTATCGGCGCAAGAATGCTGAAGTAGCACTAGATATCGGGGATCGTATTGGTTCTAGTAGAATTTGATGTTTTAACCCTCCTGTAGTCTGTACTCATGTGAACACTACCTATGTAGGTAGATACCTTAGGTAGTTTGCGACGCAGGTACTATGTTCGGAGGCCAGTGTCGTACGCCAAATTTAGCGGCACTTGGCGTGCAGAACGACGTCATCATGCATCGAGGATCTTCTTTTCATTGTAGAGTTGCCTTTTACTATATGTTCAGTTAGAAGAAAAGGTTGACAATGACCTGAGTAACGAAGGAGAAAACTGAAGGCTATCAAAGCTACATGGTATCAACCCCAACCCATCAAGTGTTATATCGCTTGCTCAGCCCTCGATTTGTTCACGACTCTGTGCATCCCAAGGCGTTCCACCCTAAGAGCCAACTACATCAGGTAGGCAGTCACGAGTCCCATTCAGCTTCTACTTATCCACAATGGGAGAGTAGAAGCCGTAGCCAAAAACCTATTTCAAATTGTTGCATCCAGATTCGCATTACCATTCGCATTATCGTCCACAAGGACAATGGGAAAAGTAATGGGGAACTTCAAACTTTAAAAATAAACGACAAAGTTAGATGTTCGCTTACTTACCTAAGTTAAGTTGCGATCGCCTCAAGCATTGTCTTGAATATTTACAGCACGTTACTTATACTACAGAGGCTCTGCCATGTTCTGCATAGCGTGCCGTGCTATCCAGCTGGTAAGCATGACCCTCGCCATTACTTATGCCGTGGAAATCTACCGCTGATCAGCTTATTCGCTAGATACTGTGCTCCACTTCCACTGATGGTGTACTTCCCTGTCATCGGATCTCGTATGTGTAAAAGCACATTGCAAAACCCATTGCACGAGATATAGTACTGCCAATAATGCGATTCGAGAAATCCGACCGACAGGACTAATCGTGAATTACCGAGCATGCTCCCCTTTCAACCGACTTGTTCCGGATTTTTCTTTGGACTAATGGTTAAAACTTTCAAGCGGAGAATTACATCATCGTACCCAGCCAAATAGTGCACGCCCCGTAGTAGGACCCGTCGAACAATTGTACAGATGTATATTTACTCATTTGTGGTAGGTAGTTGTAAATTCCGCTGCTGGCAATAGCACAGTATTTTCTACTTAAGTAATTGCAAAGGGAAGGAGATATTACTTTAAGTACCTAATTAGGTTCAGGATCTGGGCGATGTAAGTATGGGCTGATGTACAGGAAAGGTCATGATCATAGTTCCGAACTTGGAAAGCCACTTGTATGAGCCATTATCTGTGGTCTCGCTCGTGAGGGTTATCGAAGGCTACCCCAGACAATTTTACTCCTTAGTGCCGATAGTACGTACGCAACGCGAGGTGTTTGCAACGACGACTTAAAGGGGGAAAACTTGCTGATTCCTGAATGCGCACCAATCTACAGGAACATAAGGGCTCTAAGTACTATGTAGCACAAGAAAAGGCGGTGCCTTTCCCCACGCGACCACGAACTAGGGTGCCGACCAGGATACTGACCGGGATGGACCAGGCTCAGAATCCGTCTTGCACGAATCTGGTTCCCCGCAGTAGCGACGTGCTAAAGACTAGATAGGTACTTGTGTTTCGACACCGCTTCGTTTCGACATAAAGTGTTATCTTGTGCGCCAGCACAGACAAGTCCAGTCGCCGTTGCCACGCCTTAATAACGAAGGCTTGGAGGGCATATCAACGGGGTCGTCGAGCG
The DNA here is from genome assembly GCA_022495235.1 of Xylaria curta. Taxonomy (NCBI): domain Eukaryota; kingdom Fungi; phylum Ascomycota; class Sordariomycetes; order Xylariales; family Xylariaceae; genus Xylaria; species Xylaria curta. The sequence continues at coordinate 722,934 of MU375895.1, read as the reverse complement.
TGACATACATAGCTACAGACAGACCTCCATTAAATCTTCGTTTGGCTAGCTTGGCAAAGGTCCACAGATCGGCTGCAAGCTTGCCGCTTCGGATTTCTTCTCGAAGCCATGGCTTGGTTCTCTGTTCGGTGACGGCGAAGGAAAAGTGACCATTGCCATTGTCGTTGTTGAACTGTTCGGACGAATAGCATTGGTGCATGTCGATGCGCCGCGTGGAAGTGGAATCTGGTAGGGGTAGTGCCGCGCTACCTGGGTACATTGTAAGATGCGACTGACGGCGCATCTGAATCATGATCACGATTCGTCAGTTATCGCTACCCTAGTAGAAAGGCCCTATCTTTCGGGCTAGTGTAGGAAGTTGTGCAGTAGCTGCGCCGTAGCCCCATTCCCTCCCGGACTTCTGCGCAGCCTTTCGTCAGAGCCAAATCGACAGACCGGGGGCGTCGTTCTTAGTGCCGGTTTGGTGGCTGGACTAGGTACCTAGACAGGCCTGGACAGTGGACTTCCAAGGGTTTTATCATGCTGGGGGAGTAGGCAACGTACAGCATCCTTGCAGGGCTAAGTAGGTAAGTCGATAGGTACTACAGTACATCTGTAGGTAGTTGACTGAATCCTTGAGGGCATCCTGAATAAGAGGTATGTACACCATTCTAACGTACCTAATGTACATACCAAACATACATACATGTACTTAGACCTATCTGCAGAGTTGTAAAGCAGATACGCACAGCATCCGCCCGCCCATCTTTCCCTTACCAAACACCCCCGGGACGCAGTCTGCATACATATAAACCACACCTCCCGTCGATCTGCCCATATTTCATATTTCATATCTCAGCTGACTGTCTCAACCACCAGAGTTTTGGATCTCCCCCAATCTCCCTGACAGCATAACACTAATGGGCCGTACGTGCTCTAAAATCTTGCTTCCGTTGTCCAGTACTCCGCTCTCCCAGCGGAGTTCTCTCTCTTGCTCTCAGTATGGCGGTAATACAAGCCGCCGACAAGCCCGTTGACTCGGTGCCGGAAATGAACGACAAGGAATCACGGAACAGCGACTCCATTGGTGAGATCAATGTTCACCATGACCAACTTCAGCGTCATCTCGGCAACCGTCAGATCCAGCTGATTGCTATCGGTGGCACCATCGGCACCGGCCTCTTCGTCAGTATCGGCGGCGGGTTGGCCAAAGGCGGCCCCGCCAATCTTCTACTTGGCTACTCGCTCCACGCCCTCATGGTCTGCTTGATCAACAACTCCCTGGCTGAAATGGTCTGCTTCATGCCCGTGAGCGGCTCGTTTATTCGAATGGCTGGTCGATGGGTTGACGACTCGCTCGGTTTTCTGGCTGGCTGGAACTTCTTCCTATACGAAGCGATCCTTATTCCGTTCGAGATCACGGCCCTCAACCTGGTTCTAACATTCTGGACTGACAAAATCCCGGTCGCCGTCATATGTATTGTTGTCATTATCCTCTATGCGTACGGATATCCTGCTTATAATCTGATCAACACGGCGCTGACCCTTCATATAGCATTATCAATATTGTTGCAGTGCAATATTATGGGTAAGTCGCAATTTCAAACAACTGTCTGTCCAACGATACGACCCGGAGGCCATGACGTTTGCAAAAGCTGATAAATGTATGATAAAAACGCATACTAACTCTCGACAGCGAGGCGGAGTTTTGGCTCTCGATTGGCAAGCTGCTTCTTATTCTGATTGTATTCTTTTTCACTTTCATTACAGCGGTCGGCGGCAATCCCCAAAACGAACCATATGGATTCCGTTACTGGTATAGTCCAGGTGCTTTCGCCGAGTACATATCCACTGGCACTCTAGGCAGGTTCGAAGGCTTTCTTGGGTCTTTGTTTTCAGCCTGCTTTACTGTCGTGGGTCCCGAGTACATAGCTATGGTTGCGGGAGAAGCCGAACGCCCTCGGATCTACATCAAGAACGGTTTCAAGACAGTATACTGGCGGTTCTTCGTTTTCTTCGTTCTGGGCGCGCTGGCTGTGGGTGTTGTCATTCCCTACAACGACCCTAAGCTGAACAATGGGTCGGGCACAGCTGATGGGTCCCCTTATGTTATTGCTATGCAAAACATGGGAGTCGCTGTGCTACCACATATCGTCAATGCGCTTCTCATCACGAGTGTTTTCAGTGCTGGTAATGCTTACGTTTACTGCGCCATGCGATCTTTGCACGGTTTAGCATGTGAGGGGCATGCTCCAGCGATCTTTAGGAAGACGATGAAGAACGGTATTCCTATTTATGCCTTCGCTGTCACGATGATCTTCCCGTTCCTCTCATTCCTTCAGGTCTCGGGTAGTACCGCCTCGGCCGTCTCCACGCTACAATCCGTGACCGAAGGTGCAACCATGATCAACTACATTTGCATCAGCTTGACGTATATCTTCTTCTACAGGGCATGCAAGGCGCAAGGTATCGACCGATCGACTCTGCCGTATGTTGGCTATTTCCAACCCTACGGTGCATACATCACCTTTGTGTATATGATCATCATTGAGGGTATCTTCGGATACACGGTGTTTATCCCCGGTCACTGGAGCGTCGCTGACTTCTTCCCGCCATACACCATGGCCTTCGTCACTATCTTGCTGTACTTTGGCTGGAAGATTGTCAAACGCACCAAGTTCGTGAAGCCATTAGAGGCCGATCTCGTCTGGGACAGACCCCAGATCGATGCGTACGAGGCCACGTTTACTGAGCCACCCACACGGTTCCGAGACGAGATATGGGCTTATATCACCCGCAGGAAGAAGCAGAAGGAACCACAGGTGGAGGAGGAGATTAGTAGTTAGAAGGTGCTACACGCGCCTCTTAGTTGATCGGAGTCTATCGGAAACGATGACTCCTCGCCAACTGATCTTGTGGTCCTCAAAACCCATTTGCAGATTAGGGCTCACACCCCATCCCCTTTCTTGTCACATAGTTGCAATTCATGCTCTTTGAATTAGATATACCCAGTAAGCTACGCCTCCGCGTCTCCGAGACGAGACTTGCAGGCCAGAGTTGAATATAGAAAGATTTCTGTTGTTTCGCAGTAATACATTCTCTGTGAACTGCAAATTCATCAGGCCACCACGGACCCTACGCCCGGCTAGGTTAGGGATGCGGTCAGGGGTTACTGATACGCGTCCACTACTCATTACTTAATGGTTTGGTCGCGCACCCAGGGAATTATCTTATCTACGTCAATCATCTTAGCCCGCTCTAAAACAATCACCCATGTTTATTATCCCATCCAGGCATAATGTCTATCCCTAACTGGGTGTACGATAGATTAATGGAGGTGCCAGGGACAGTGCGCATAAAAGCTCTCACGGTAGTTATCAGCACCTCACAGAATATGCGACTTCGTATTGGCGCTCAACTCAAGTTTTGTCTGTAAAGTCCCAAAAGAGGAATCCGGTGACTTATACCTACCGCAGACATCTACATAGGTCTAATAGAAGCGCGATCTCGGTACCGCTCTTCGGTTATCTGGGATGATACCTCAGACCATGAGAACAGTGTATATTAGGATCTCTCACGGTGGCTAGAGCTGCCACCCTGGCGCGAATTGGACCTGGCTGGACCATGAGCTATCGTTGTAACCCCTGATGCAGGAACTGCAGATTTCCAGGGACAGGGTAGGATCTACTTCTAACGAGATGTCAATACGTCCACGAACCATCACTACTCGTCTTATCAGCGAACAGATGGTTTCTTCCTCTCTCAGCTATCGGAGGCGTCCACGACTCGTCCGAGTTCGGTAAAAGAGTAAAAGTACACCCTAAATTGACCGACGAGCTAAGTCGATCACGAGGTATCGCCGGCAATTCTCCTCGCACATGGCATGCAATGAGGGCCGCAAAGACGTTACCCGTCGAATCGAGTTGAGCTGGAGTCGCTGGCGAAGTTCCTACAGTTATTTTGGCGCGGTAGCCGCCTTTATCACTTACAAATGGAGACATATCTTCCGGTGTTCGCTGGAGACGATGTGGTCGATCGGATCCCGTGCCGGACCCGGCACCGCTCACGTGAGCGGGCTCGCCGGACCGCTGGACATATGATCGCAAGAACAGCATCGGCCGTGTCGACCCGATATAGCCCAAGTTTCCCCTGAGCGCGAAGTACAAGTGCTTCGAGGTAGCCGTCGAAGCTGTGACGTCGTGTTCCAGCTCACAAGACGAGTCTAAAGATAGCGAGAAAAGCCCGAAGCTGATCAACCTCTCCGTCGAACCTTAGTCGTGCGTCCGCACGTACATGAGACGCTGCTCAACGTACGCGAACCCCCTGGGAACTATCTAGCCTAGCCTTAGGTCTGCTAAGGAGTCGCTCGACATTCGCATGTATGAGCGGACGAGCATCCGCACCGACGTCGATACCTACGCCAATTATAGTACCTACAAGCATCGTCATCTCTTTTTAGCTCGCGGATTCTAGGCGGAATCGATCGACTTCAGGGGCTGCGGTTAAGAACAGCAAAGTAGTGCTAAGGACCACCAATCCCGGACCCTCGACCATGATATAGAAGGCCGCTTACGGCTCTTGGAATCTCACTACAGCAGGCAAACGTCTCGCATCACCAGATTTTGGCCATAGTACTTATGCCTATATCTGAGAAGATTAGTCTAACTGCTACAGCATCTAGTGCCCCAACTAGCTCACGTATTCGAGGAGCATGTTTCCATCGCGGGGAACGAACACCGTATGCACACTCCAGGTTCAGGATTATGGTGAGGTACTATGTACAACTTGATAACTACAGCTCGAAGCGGCCAGGATGGTCGGGCCATTCATCCTAAAGGTAGTAGTAGGAGGTGCTCATAAGAGACCATTCTCCTCGGCGTCAACGATTTGGTTCCTCCCGCCCGCTAGTAGGATATGTGGTCAAGATGCTTTCCTTTGGTGTTTCTCTCTGTATAGGAATACCCCTTGCGTGAAAAGGGAGGAAATATGATAAGGACTTCAAATCCTAGCTCATAGGCATCGTATACCAAGCTCGACATTATAGTTCTCGATGACAGATAATAATATCTTCCGCGAATGACGCTCATAACTGCGAGTATCTTGCTAGCACTCACTACTTCATAATAATTGTTGTTTTCCAGGAATTTGCAGTAGTTCATCTTAAGCTATAGATTCAGGGACATGAATGTGATCGCGCCTAATTGCGCATTATGATCGTAAATTTCACACTAGATGCACTACATAGCCGCTTTTGTGTCAGACTTGCCTTTCGAGTTATTGCGCACATCCTATCAAATCCTATAGCAGTACATGTTGATGTTGTCCACTAATCTACGTCGGTTGTCCTTTCTAGCACGAGGCTTCTTCTTAGGTAGAGGTAGGAACACAGTTTGAATTCTTTTTTTCGTTGGCGTCATCGTTGTAAGAGGGATGCTTTCACTAGCCCTCTTGCTTAATAGTATCATGAAGTAGTGTGGGTAGCGCACTGTTGACCTAGCCAATAAAGAAAGGGGCTTGTTTACATGTATTCAATTAACCTACACCTACATTCAGTTTACTGCTTAATTTTCGATGAACCTTTCGTTGATTCTCAACGGGAGCTGGTTTGTAGATGTTCACTAGTCTTGGATGCGTAATAGCCAGATTATCTCCTCAGCTGGGGCTCAGGGGTAGGTAAGTTACTTTAGTCAGTCCAGCCTATAACATCATAGATTTCACGAGGGTGTTTTTGAGAGACGCTTCAATGCGTGACTCCTGCATGCTAGTTATTCACACTACGCACGCGAGAGCCATGGTGGGCTCCGATTATTTCAATCTTCCTCGATGGTAGAGATTATCCCGGAATGCCTACAGCATGTTTCGGATATGGGGCTTTATGCCAATATGTGTAGGTTGGCTGTTAACATCAAAGGTCCTAAGCCACCCTCGAGTATTCTAACACATAAAGTGCGTAGCACAAACTCCCAGGACGTGGCTCAAAGATGCACAAGCCATTTGCACTGTTGGGTGCTGGTAGTCCGTTACTCTTGATGATATGGTCGGTAAAGGGACCCCTAACGAAACTGAATTGACACCATGACTTCTCACTCCTCGCCCCAGCCTTTATCCCGGCTGACCAAATCCCGCCCGCCAAGGGTAGAGCGGATTGAACATGGCCAGCTCAAGCTTGTCTCGAATAGATCTTTCACTTCTACCGCGATTGACGAGGTCTCGTAGTCCCTCCAGGCCCTGCTTATTCGAACTCCCACCGACGCGTAAGCCGAAAACCGGACTTATAATGCGCTCGTCCATAGCCTCGCCGGCATCACCGACGGCAGGCCACTATTACAGCACTCGTACCTAGAGCACTCCGCTAATCAAGAATAGGTCGCTCGTGCACGCGTTCGCCTCATCGACAAGATGCTGACCCGATGTGCCTACGACAAACACCAGCAATGACATCAAACATCGGGCCGTTAAAGTATGCGAATAAAACCGCCGCAACTTCTAGCAAAGGCTAGCCGTGGCTATCCATATTACGGCCGGCCAGCCATTGCGGCGACAAAGCTGCAAGCCATCCACTGGCAGAATAGCCTGAGCATCTTGGTTAGCGAAAGCCTTAAGGCCTATGAATTGAAAGAGAAGCAACAGAAATTTTGGATGCCGGTGACTCGTGTATGCACCTTGTTTTCTCCCGCATGCAGTAGATTCAACAAAAGGCAGCTCATAGGGGCTAAAGTCTTAGTATAGTGTAAATAGCGCCTGAGCCGTGAAGCCGTGAAGCTGAAAGGTAGACAACTGGGGTGTTGTTAAACCCCTTTTACGAAGGAATCTACCTCTAGTCATACCCACTCTCTGATACCTGGATGTATTGCGCACCGTGTGTCAGCCGAGGAGGAATGTGTATCGTTGAAGTGAATAAGCTCTGTCGACGGTTTGCTTCCGGAAGCTATATATGTGAGTATGGTTTAGTGACGATAGCTTTGTCCACCTCAATGCAGAAGCAGACTGACTGAGACATTCAAAACCAAACATTCGTAGACATAGATCAAAGAGGAAAGATATATAGGATTCCAGAGAATAAGTCCTTCTTGTGCTTTTTGCCAATTACCAAAGTGGTGTTAGAGGGGTTCTGCTCATACTAAAGATGTCAGTGCTCACTTATGTGCTAGATACCTGATGCTCCTTTTTCCTTGTACAATATGAAAGATCATGAAAGCTACCTTAATAAAGCACCTATCAGATTGTCTGTTTCGAATTATCATCAAATATTTATCGCTTCACGTATAGCATTTGACATTCAGAAAACGATCATTGATACTCACTATATGAAGCTTTGACTTGGGTTAGACTTGTTCGGGACGAGATTCAGGTCTCGCAATCACTGTTTGTTCACGCTCGGTCATGATATAAATAAACGCCGGGGACACTATGAGTCTGTTAGGGAAGAAATGTATATCAGGTCTATTCTCACAGCCGCTTACACAGTACGATTTTCCTGTCATTCAGTCAGATTGAAAACACCACAATATTCGTTTCCTCCAAGAGGTTGGGTATGATCGTCTAGTTAACTTTCTATAAGCCTATTCTACTATTTTTTAGCCAGCCCCAATTGCGCCGCGGCATGCCCCGACGGAGTAGCCGCACTAGCTGCTATCTTAACCGACTCGAAGACACCACTTAATGTATGACCGATTTCATCTAGAATCTGAGGCCTGGTTTCAAGAGCTTTCGCATCGATACCACCTTGTTTCTCCGCATTCACCTTGGTCAATTCGGTGACGAAGCTCTGACCCCACCACGCCGAAGTGTATTTGAAGACATATCGTTCCAACTTGCGGTAGTTAGCCTCCCGCATCTCGGGAGACATGGTAACAGCATCATGAATCGCATTCGCGAGCTCCTCAGTATTCCAGGGGTTAACTATCAGACTGCCGTTGAGCGATTGCGCTGCTCCCGTGAACTCCGAGAGAATCATCACGCCATGCCGCTGGCGCTGTGTCGCGATGTATTCATATGAAACCAAATTCATGCCGTCGCGGGTCGAGCTGACTAGACAGACGTCGGAAACTGCGTACAGGGCGCAGAGCTCGTCGAAGTTGACACTCTGGTGGAGGAAATGGATGGGCATGAACTCAACCGTGCCAAACTTGCCATTGATCCTTCCGACCAGCTCGTTGACCACAGCTCGGAGGTTCTGATATTCCTCGACATCCTGTCGCGAAGGAACAGCAACTTGAACGAGTACCACCTTTCCGATCCATTCGGGATGTTCTGTCAGGAATACCTCAAGCGCATGGAGCTTTTGCGGCACACCCTTGATATAGTCTAGTCTGTCTACGCCCACGATGAGTTTTACGCCTTCGAACTTGCGCGAAAGCGTTGCGATACGTTCCTGTACTTTTGGCTTCTTCAATCCTTCCACGAACTTCTCCGGATCTATTCCTATAGGGAATGCAGCGACGGTGATAAACTTGCCCTCGTATTCGACGCCATTCGGAGTCGTGTGGGTATCGAGTATGCGGGAACAAGCGCTGAGAAAGTGCCTCGCATAGTCGTAGGTGTGGAAGCCGATTAGATCGCATTGGAGAAGCCCCTTGAGGAGGGCTTCTCGTACGGGTAAGATACGGTAGACTTCGCTGCTCGGGAAGGGGGTATGGAGGAAGAATCCGATTTTCACATTTTTCTTATCACCGAGGCCTTTGCGTAGCATCTCGGGTAATAGCATCAAGTGGTAGTCGTGAACCCAGATTATATCGCCATCTTGCACATCCTTCAGCACGGTCTGGGCGAAGAGCCGACTGACCTCCTTGTAGGCTGTCCAGGCGCTCTCGTCGAAGGTGATCTCGCCAGGGTGGTAGTGGAACAAGGGCCATAGGATTTCGTCTGCAAACGAATCAATAGTTAGCAACGCGTAGATCTCCAAGATATGTTCAGATGAGGCGTACTGCTGAAGCCATTGTAATGTCGGTCCGCGAGCTCGTCATCGATGAAAATAGGGTGGGCTCCGTATTCATTCTTCAATTGCTTGGTGACACTGGCGATCTCGTCCTCAGGAACCTCCAAGCCTGGCCACCCGTACCACTGAAAGCTGGTCGTCTTGCTCAGGCCGCTTAGACCAGTGACAAGTCCACCAGACGACATAGAGAATTCGTATTTGCCTTCATCCTTCCGTTTTATCGTTATGGGCAGACGATTCGACACCAGAAGCAGTCGGCGATCGCCCGTAGAAGGCGCCTCGTTATCAGACATGGTTCTGACGATGGCGGAGGATGTCTGATGGTGGTGCAGCAGAATTGCTCTCAGTTACGGTTTGGACTACCCCTAAAAGAGCTCCTTCTGACCGAGGTGAGTACCCAGGTAGTAAGTAGGCACGTATATAGAGGTAGTCGCTTCTACAAATCCGGACGGCGATGTCCAAGCACAACGTCTCGAACGTACGTTACGCGACTCGTTTCGGTTCGTTTTCGGTTCGTTTGTTGCTATATACGATAGGTTCGGCAAACGGCAATGAGCCCGGCTCGGCCCTGTAGATAGCCTTCTTGGCGAGTTGAACGATGGGGCCTTAAAAGGTCAAGAACACGAAGCATCTACGTGGGTAGGATTAGCGCCGGTCGAGAAGGTTGGTGTCGAAGGTGATGTGGTTCGAAAGGGTAGCGGAGCAAATAGGACAGAGAGCCCTTTATAGTTGATGTTATGGGAACGAATAAGTAATGTAATCGCGGCTCAATGCCAGCTCTAGCTTCAGCTTGGGGGTAGGGGTGATCTAAACGGCCCGGTAGGAATCGGCGTGGCTTTTATGGAGGAGCGACGACAGACAGCTATCATTCATGTATCGCAACACAGAAAAGCTTGAGCCAACTACGTAATATTTGGTGGGGCATTTCCTGTTACTCTGTAAGGTAGCTCTATGCCTACTAAAAATGTACTAGACCACTATATTAATTTAGTTTGCCGTTGTGACAGTGCCTTACCATTGCTACTAGGTACCTAGGTAAGTATGGCGAACCGTTGCAACCATGCAGCATGCAGCTACAGTAGCCCCGCGATACTCGTAGAGCATTCGAGACTCACCAGGACCAGCATCTTGCACATGGTTCGGCTGTTACATTAGGTAGAGTGACTGGGAAATGGTTACATGTCTACTTTATTTTGCATTTCGTAGCCAATCATCAGTTGCAAGTTTTTCTTCTTCTTTAACCACGGCAGCTTCTAATACGCTGACACAGACGCGAAGATCAGGCGCCAAGCTTGAAGTCTATGACGTACCTGTGTTATATTCCATCTGGTTGATCCTTTAAGTACTTCATTTATGTTGCTCGAATTGTGGTTTGGTGTGAATAATACCTGACTGTCCAGTGAGTATGGCGCAAAACTCCGTGTCGCCTGGCGGTAACGTCTTTCTACACGTTTCTAAGCCCCAATAACTAACCGGCCCGTTCAATCTGCATGGTTTTCTTGATAACTTGTTGCTTGGCGCACCATTCTGTCCAATATGCGTGGCATCCAGGATCTTGTCTGCCAATCACCGTTCGAAATTGGAGCTCGAGTTGACCCAATTCAGTCATGTCCCATTTCGTCCGGATCAAAACGTCCTGCTTTATCAGCTATTAAGCTTTAGAACTTTATGTCTCATACTAACAATTTACTACGAATCGTACCGCTTTCTTAATCCAAGATTAGCTATCGTCCCAGCACGGAAGATTTTCTCTCGCCAAGACTAAACCGACATGTGTCGTTCTTCACATTGTAGGCATAACGGAAAGGGTAATCTGGAGCCTTTCATCCGCTCGGACTTCGTTATCTTAGTCTATCGCTTCGGCCTATAAACAAGTTTGGACACTTGACGCTGCTTAGCTGCGGGGATATTCGCTATCATCTTCCGAACACGTTGGTGTGACACCTTCGACATTCATAATGTATATTTATTGGCCGAAGTCGGAAATCTTGCGTTCTGACTACTGCCTAGGTATATCACTGATATGTAAGGGTGGTGGTGGAATGTTAAGAAAAGCCAGCCAATAGGAACACACTCCATGATCACCAGGGGTATAAACATGAAGCGACCTTATTTTGTTAGGCGTTCTGTACAAAAAAGCTCAAATTTAATGTTTGCGTGCATATGCATATGTAAACGTAGGCAACCTAGTCTCCATGTGCAACTGAAGTAGAATTTTCACTTGCGAATTACCATTCAATACGGCTGCCTCATCAATCAAGCCGAATTGTACACACATAAATACTACTCACTTCCTAGATACAGTAACTCTAGAGCAGCCGAAATGTATGTCGGTAGGCGAGTTGCCAAACAAGGCTAGTTGCATAGTCTGATAGCAGAGATTCATATTTCAAGAACCAGACCAACAGCCACGGGGTTGGGTCCAAATCGATTGATTGGTCGCTCAAGTCACAGCATCGTCAATGCGCGTGCGGGCGCCAACTTGAGGTTCCTGCATGATTTTCCTCCTGAAGCTATGAGCGAATTTCTTTTTGGTCTGGCTACCGCGTCCCGTCAATATCGACAAAAGATAGCACGCCATGATGGCAAAGAGGTGGTGACATTCTGCAATAAAGGAGCCTGATCGATATTGTGGATTGAGCTTATCACCTCGTATAACTACGAATCTTGAAGTATTGCCTTTCGTCCCCCTTGGAGCTGGTTAAAAGGACCGAATCTAGACGGGTCTGGGCAGTTTCCCTGATCTCGTCTAAATAAAGAGATGTGCTGATAGTCGTCGAGGAAGACGCGCTTAATGCTTCTAGGGCAGTGTGACTCACTTATTCTACCAATAGTTACATCCGCGATGGGTTATGGGAGCCTGTTGCTGATTGTGGTTCTAAATCGAATGGAGACTCCATCGAAGCTGGAGGGAGGAGCAAAAAATATATATAAGTGAACGGAAGAGGCGTGAGGAACATCGGCGGTGATGCGCAGATTATGAAAGCGCCAAAATCCCTGATATCGGGGCGTTTCATATCTACCTTCACCATCAAGGCCTAACAATATCAAAGACACGATAGCGTTCTCTGATGTAAACTTAGAAGATACGCGTTCATCGATGTCTTAGCCAAGGAAGTTCAGTTAGTGAGATGATGCTAATGCCCAGTAGGTTGTTCGTAATCGCTTAGTCGATTGTAGGTATGGTTATCGCGGCCCAAAGTGGGCAAGAGTAGGTACAGCGATAGATTAACTACCTGGTTGCTTTAATGTACAACATAATTGAAGTGGTTTGATGAATGTCAAAGCCATTAAAACCTGGCTCGCTGCCTCCCCGGGGTATAAAAACCAATCACACCTCAATTGCCGCTCCGATTTGCCAACTAGGCAAGGACTGACTGCATTCCGTTGCTTAACCTCTTGAATTATAGCCATTCTCAGAATTCCCCAATTCTTATTTTGACCTCCGACCCGCTCATGGGGTAAAATGCGCTGTGATGGTACATGCGCCGACCGCTTCTGTGCAGAAAAAAATATGGTATGAGTGAGTTATGTTCGCCCAGAACTCCAAGGTGGCGCTAGGGTTACAATACTATGTACATGCCCTGAAAAAGGGCAGTAGAACGGAGAGAAAAGAATAAAAAAAAAAAAATAGACGGCGCCGTGGCCCGTAATGTTGTGACCAACATGTTTTTGTAAGGTTCTGATATCATAAAAAATGATGGGATTCTTGTTCTTAGATGTACAGACGAAGGTGGTCGCCCTCCTTGGTGTTGGCCGGGTATCTTATTCCTGTTGCGCAGCTGCGTTTCTGGCAGGTCAGGTATTTATTTAATAATCGTATCGGTAGCAGATGGTACCGCTGAGAGTGTCCATGACTTGGCGGACGGTGAGATCTGGGCCGAGCCCATTTGAGCTCAGCGTCGTGTCTAGCGTAATAGGAGTGCAAGGGTTCCCCGAAGTAGCACATCCACTAATGGTCGTTTTACGTGACGGGTTGGCGTTCTGCCAGATTCGGAACGTGTGGTCGACAAATAGATGATGCATGAAGAAGACCGGGTCGCCAACTGACGCGGACACTTCCGCCATGACGGCGCCGATGCCGTTGTGGCCATAACCGTGGGGTCTGCGCAGCAAGTGTTAGCATTACTACCATGGCCGGGGAAATGTAAACAGATGGTTATTGTCTAACATACCCTAGCTCAAAGCAATCGCGGAAATCTTCATATGTAGTCATCGACAAGCAGGTGTTAGTGAAGTCCTGGTTGCATTGAGCGGTTTGAGATTCGTCGACGGCTCGGGAGAGACAGTGGTTTTCGTTGTTATTGCCGGGACCTACGTGCAGTGTTGTGCCGGCAAATTCCTAAGCGAGAGTCAGCGGACAGAGCCTGGACATGAAAAATTGGATACTTACACCTGACTCGATGCAAGTTCCCTGACCATCCGAGGTCTTCGCAGGAAGATTACCAAACCAATCGTTGGTGAAGACATCAGAAGCGGCAAATGCGCCGGCATGCTTCGTCTCGTCCCACCAAGGCATTGCACGATTAAAGCCACATTCGTTACGGAGCAGCTGTTCAAATACCCAGACGAAGTAACGGTGCCACACAAGGAAAGCTGCCGTCTGGTGGATGTTGGCTGTCATACCACGGTGTACCGAGATGAGGTCTTCGTATCGGTTGGTAGACCCCGTGAACTGGCTGCCACCTGATGGTTTGCCCTGAAGACACTTGATGGCCTGCACGAAGGCCGTACGATCAGCGTTGCTGTAGCTCGACCATTCGAAGCGGACATTAGGATTGCTCGGGTCACAGGTTGCTGCGCTGCTTCCTGCGGTCTCCTTACTACCGCCCGATGTCTTTCCAGGCTCACCAGCCCCCTTGCCAGTATCAGGGGCTTTCGTGGGTTGCTCAGGTTGACTGGGTGGTTTGGGCTGGCTGGACGGCTTCCCGAAGAAATCGCTAAAATCTGGGAAAGGAAGTATATCCTTCACAGGATTATTGCTCTTGCTCTTCAGACGGTGGACCCCATCCCTAACTTGCAGCTTCTCCAGGCTATCCTCAATCTTTTCCTGTAAATCCTCGAAATGAAGCTCAAGCTTGTCGGCGACCTCTTCGAGCACAGCCAACGGGCGGTCTATCCATCTACCAGACTTGTCCATCGGTCCGTCGTTGAACATGCCTTGCTTGAAAAAATCCCGAACGGTTGCATTGGCCTTGTCAAAGTACACCTTGGGATCTGCCGTCGGGAAACTCTTGAAGCTGGATATGTCAACATGCTGAACACGCTTATGCACTTGCGTGTTCGGCACAGTCAGGGCAGATACCGTCATGGCGCCGCAGAGGGCTTGCGACGCAATTGAGTACCGCATGGTGTCCTGCTGGATGGATCAACAGGAACAGGTCCTTCAGAAGTATTAGAAGGGCTGCAGATAAAAAGGCTGCCGAGTATTATGATTAATAAAATTAGCCTTATGTGAAAGGCTCCTCGAAGAATGAAGAGTCACACAAAGCGGGCGGAATATAGCTAGACATTTGTGCTCGGAAAAAGGAGGGTGAGTCGTTGAGACCTCCTTTAATATCCCGATGGGTAGCAGTTCGTCGATCGTCATTTTCGCAGCGGTTGCTGCAAGTGGTTGGAGAATAGCCAGGTGGTTTCTGAGTCGGCGTTGCGGATTTGCTGGTTGGTCCAAGCAGATCGGCAGCATTCCCACCCCAAGTTTGCAGGCTGAGCCGAGACCCAGGGTGCCTTCGCATGGCTTGTCTGGCATGAGCGCCGCACGACAGCGCAACCGACCTCCCGCTAAGGGCTTAGGCCGCCAGTTTCATGCCTCTCGTGGATCACAGCGGCGCCTGGACGGCCGCCTTAATTACATCTTGTATACTAAGAGTAGACTAGCCGGCGTTAGGAACCTACCTATTTAGGGTTTCGAGTCTCAGATCTTGAATGTTCAAGATTCAAAAATTTACGCTACATACTTTAATGCCAACGTGACACATTTGTAAACAAAGGCTAGGAGACCGTCGATTCCTACATGAACAAGCGTCTATTGATGTTGCGGGAAGTGCTCTCTCTTCAATCGTCATCTCACATCGCGAGCCACCTTGTCACTGCTATTGAAGAGGATACTCCAGCCTGAGTAGGCCTAGCGTTCGATGATCCCATCGTCATATCTCCTGAGGGATGGTAATCTGCCTTACACAGATGTGGACGAGAATTCTCCACGTGCGCTGTCACCAAGTTGTGTTGCTCAATTGAGTTTCAGTAAGGCGCATATCTACGTATATTCAAGCCATATTTGATGACTTATTATCGCGACCAGATCCACAATCCATCGAGAATGCTAACTATGTGTACATACAATCCCATATACCTAGTTATGCAACCTTTAGTGCGGGGTTGAGACCCTCTCCGTGACGACAGTGTTCCAAGACATCGTTGAGAGGGGAACAGAGACTCATTACAATCACGATATGACGTTAATTAATCCACTGCACCGGCCGCAGAATGAAATTATAGCTTTAGAGTTGAAGAAAAGTCAATAGTCTGTAATCTTTGTTAATACTGTCAATGGAGCAGCTACATCATGGCAATACCTATTTTACAGAGATATAAACAACACTACCGTCCAAAATCTAACAGCGCCTCTGAGCTACTGGCAAGATGGCTCCGCATCAAGTCGCCAATTGTGAGCTGTACAACCCCAATCACTTGGATCTGCAGATACGAGGTGTAAACGTGGTATGACGTTTCACGACAGACGCCATGGTTCAATAACCAGTATCCCCGCGCACGAAAACAGATGGACTTTACTTGGGTTCTTCTAATTGCACTACTTTTGGCCTTTGGTTTTATCTTCAAGGCGATTTGAAGGGCGATCTCATAGCAAAATATGGCAATTGATCTTCGCTGCATCTTGAGGTAGTACTTGTTACGTCGCTAATCTGTAGCCAGATTGCCAAATTGTATGCAGTTGCTGTGGCCTATGACTTCATTTGTGGTAACGATCCTGTATTCACATGTCTGCTCCTTCGGTCAGCCATTCTCACCGAGGCGGGGTTATACTGTTATACCAGCTATGGAAGGACTTTGACTATGACGTTAGCTATCAACCAAAAAAAAAAAAAAAAAAAAAAAAAAAACTTTATACTATGCTATCTATCTAATATCAATTGAGAGCCATGTCTCTTGCGTTGAAGGAAGAAAGAAACATAACACATCTCGTTTTCCTCCGGCTGATCTACATGTTAGTTAGGCCTGTGGTGCACCCCTAAGCTGTCTTGGCTGTGGGGTCTTAGCATCTCAGTTCCTTAGGGCTCCCCAGCTATGATTAAGCTTTGTACTACTGCGCGCTATTATAGACTTCAAGTGTTAAGCATAACTGAAATCCTCTTAGTAGGTTTCCGTAAATGGAACGTGCCAGCTGCTTAGTAACCGACGACACAATATTCGTAGCTTGCACTTGGGTAGGTACCTCTGTAGGTAGGACTATGCATGCATTGCATCTATGCAGGCACTATGTAGCTGTCTTAGGTTAACAATGTTAAGAATGTAGAACAACTGGTATGTCCGCAGAATCTCTGAATACTGACGCGACAATGGAAAAATGCCAACTCGCTTCAAAGGACGCTATTTCTAGTCTTGCTGCCAGGGGTACTTCTACCATTTAAACTTTTTGAAGACTGAAATGACCACTTGCTCTATGCGACAAAGCACCCTGCCCAGCCTGCCTACTAGGCTACGAGTGAGAATATTGAACGGAAGGGGCTCTATGCGGATGCTTTATGAATAAGTTCAGAATCCTTAAAATGGCTGCTGCGAATGACAATCCTAGAGATTCGGTCATAGCTGCTCGAGATTTCGGACATTGTTTGGCGCACCCGAACCTCGAGCGATTGTTCGCAAAACAGCATAGGACATATTTATGCGCTTCTATCCTGAGTCATGTGCAGAGTAAGCGGTTTCTCGCTGGCGACAGGACCTAGGTCTTGGGTGTTCCGCCGCGACCCAACCTACTGTACGTAGTAAAAGAGATGGCTCAGGAGAGAGTTCGGTGGTCGGGCACGCGAGATTTTGAGCGCCCGGCCAGTGCCGGTCCTATCTCACCCGAGTTGAGTCATTGCACCATCAATTTCGCGCCAAGGGTACCACTCTTCGCCTCGATAGGCATCCCCGTGCTAGGTTAATAAGCGGGGACCGTATTTCGTACGGAAGAGGCCAAGGCTTGCGCTACAGTCGCCGTGGCAAGTCGGAGTTATACAAAACACAGACCCGTTCAACGGCTCTGCACATTCTAGCGATCGGGATCCCCTACGCCGTTCAAGGCGAGCTCAAAGGCCTCACTAGTATAAGATGCAGACGGCGAGCCATCGAACAATGTGATGCTTCAAGCCCAGCCCCCCTGTATATCTCAACATACCCCAAAGAAAGTCGACTAGATATTATTAATTTTTACCTACAAAAGCATATTCAACAATCACCAAGCTGTCACCCAAAATACGGCCTAGGATGCAGAAGCAGGTCGAAGTCCTGATAGTTGGTGGCGGTCCTACAGGGCTAACACTAGCTCTCGAGTTAGCCACTCAAGGAGTCTCCTTCCGCATCATAGATAAGGCCACAGAGCGATCACCGTTCAGTCGTGCGTTGGTGGTGCAACCCAGAACATTGGAACTTCTCAACCGTCATGGCAGTGATATCGAGGAGCTCGTCGCGGAAGGGAAGACTGCTACAAGAGCTTCTATCTGCGTCTCGGCAAGGAAAGTTGCAGACATTGGTGTCAATGAGGTCAAAATACCCGGGACCAAGTTTCCCTCTCCAATGACCATAACTCAATTCGAGACCGAGCATTGGCTTGATAAAGTGCTTGCTAAGCATGGAGTTTCAGTTGAAATGGGCGTTGAGGCCAAGAGCATCATCCAGGATGCTGAAGGTGTTACTGTTACGCTATCCGCCAAGGAAGGCGAAGAGGAAATACGGGTGAAGTAGTAAGCATTCCTGGTTATTTTATTTCCTATATTGGCAACGCCTCGCTCTTTTATGATCCTGCATTTGGGGTGGTAGTATCTAACTCCTGAATTCTCATAGCGTTGTTGGGGCCGATGGTGCGCACAGTGCAGTTCGTCATGCTGCTAAAAATCTCACCTTCGACGGCGATGCCTACCCACAGGAATTCATATGTGCCGACACCTACATGGAATCCGGGATGCCCGGTGGTCAGGCTTATATGTGCCTAGGCAATGGGGCGCTTATCATACTGCCGCTAAAGGGCGGAATGGTTCGACTCGTTGTGTCCCGTCCTGGGCAGGATAACACACGTGACCCCAAGTTAGAAGACTTCGAAGATTTTCTACAAGAGATTTTCCCGGGGGGCGGCTCTTTACACGACGCGTCGTGGATAACTCGTTTCCGACTCCACCATCGTGGTGTGAATAATTATCGTGACGGAAGACTTTTTGTGGCAGGCGATGCGGCTCATATCCACTGTAAGCAATTCTATGAACCATTCTCTTTTGGCAACATTCAAAGCACGATATTTCTTTTCGGTCAAAGAAATGTTTGGAATCTCCTGAAACACTCGTTAAACACACTTCATATGATGATAACTGACTCCGAGTGCTACAGCACCAGCCGGCGGTCAAGGTATGAACACCGGAATCCAAGATGCAATCAACCTTGGCTGGAAACTCGCTGCTGTTCTTCGCGGTGAAAAGCCAGATTCTTTCCTCGACAGCTACCACAACGAACGACATCGTATAGGGCAGTACCTTCTCACGAGTACTGACAAGGCCTTCACATACGTGACATCAACTAACCCCATCTACCTATTTTTACGAAACCTTATCCTTCCATGGATAATACCGTTAGTTGCTGCAAACAAGTCGCGGATACTGAGGCAATTCCAGTTCATATCGCAGCTCCGGATTCGATATCGACATAGTGACATCGTCGGCACTGCTAACGGTTTCTATGGCCCCATTAAAGGAGGCGATAGAGCTGTCGATGGCAAGATCAAGAGCCCGGAGGGCGAGAAATTCTGGTTCCTTGATCTTCTAACTCCCAAGAGTCATCATCTCATGCTATTTTCAGGATCCGGCTCAAGTCAAGCTACCGAGAGTGAATTAAGCCATGCCGAAACGAGCTTCCTTGATGATGCCAAGACCGCAGCTAAGATTCACACGATCTTTAGTAAACAACAAAATGGGCAAACAGGCTATGTCGATGTGGAGGGAGCTCTTCACGAGGCATTCGGGTTTAAAAACTCTGGCTATGTCCTCATTCGACCGGATGGCTACGTAGCACACATCGGTCCCTTGACAACGATCGGAGAGGCAACAAAGTGGCTATAACAACAGCACATATTACTAAAAGCGATAAGATGATACCCCACTCTCTATAAATTCGATTGCATTAGATTAAGTATTTCTTAGCGTTAGCATTATAGTTGTATCATTATGTATACTGGGATTGAATAAAATAGGAAGTTAGAGTTGGTTGCAATTGTGCGTTTTGCTAGAAAGAAGTGGAATCAAGCATGTGGACAAAGGGAAATACTTTGATTGTACCACTGTCGTTTTTTATGCTTCCTTAAACTATTGGCTTTCAAGGTCAGCGACATTGTTCAGCAACCAAAAGAAATGTTTTGAAGCCGAAGCATATAGAACTAGACTGCTTGCTAGTCGAATTTCACTTGACTAATTCAATATTCTTTTTACCTCCACTCAGAACCCAGCAAATCCAAGACCGCATATGTACCGTATATTCACGATGGACGGCCCCTATGATACAGACGATTCCATTACATCACATCACACTAAGACACAAAGCAGTAAGCATGACGATGCTCCTCACCCAGGCGATTACATTCCCGTTAGGGAAGCGTATTTGCAACAAAGTATGATAGAAATCTTGACAAAGAAATCACTTAAATCCGAACAAGACATGAATCACTACGAGGATTATCTACGAAAAAAATGGCAATGCAACGAAGCAATTCCAGATTCCTTCGATCCCGATAAACTGGAAGCAGTTATGAAATCTCGGTTTCCAAGCAAGAGCAGATGTGGGGAATCAAGTGAGACACCAAAGCTTACTTCTCTAGAGAAAGAAGACGATTCCCAAAACACATCCTTTGAAGATGAGTTCTCCCACACCTCAGCCGACACCGATTCGTGCGAATGTAATGTTCCGCGCGGTTCTATGTTTCCGCCGGTCAATGAGTCAGTCGACACTTGCGAGCAACTCGACGATGAAAAAGAGATGGGTGCTAGCGACCTTGAAGTGCTACTTGACGACGTGACATCGGCGTGGTCGCAATCAAATTTAAACACTATTAGCCGCCTGCCAGAAATATTACAGCGAAAGCCAACACCGCGAATCGGAGTCGGATCAAAGCCGCCGCTAAGCCGAAGCGCATTCGCGGAGGAGGGCGTCTGTATAGACGAGCAGTGTCAATGTAAGAAAGACGTAGCTGTGACAGGGAAAACAAAGACGCCGGAGTATTTTCCTTTCCATAGTCGTGTGAGGAGGCGATCACGATCTAAATAATTCAGTTAGCCAGCATAGCACTGTCTCATGATTGGAGACATTGCTCCTACTGGGCTTGAGCTTCACCACAAACTTAAAGATGCTGGTTCTAGGAAAGCTTCGTAACTAAGATCCGCTGCTGCTGAATTCATATCTCAACGCACTAGATTTATCGTGGGTCAGCCTTAGAATCCCGTCGGTTTTAAGTAGCGATTGCTTAGAGGTTTCGTGATTGCAGGCTTCATTTTTATATCTCGCAAATTTACATGGTGTTAGAAACCTCAAGGACGAACACGGAGCAGAATACTTGCTAACATCTAAATATAACGTAAATATGTGAAATTTATCAATTAAGACTAAGTTACTTCTTAAATACATAGTGAAGTGTTAACTTATTGCCATCTAATGATACCTTATAAGATTACCGTTGCTTAGGAAAGTTACACTTTTAGACCTAAAGCCCCTCTTCTGACAGGAATATCTACATTAATATCATCCAGGCGGTGGCAAAACACACCTGATAATTAGTGGGTCATTGAGGTTTGTATCTTTTTTTAATTTATCATAGAGAGATTAATAGATACTGACGTTGCATATCTACAATAATAAGGGCCAGTAACACCAAATATTTAAGCTATGGAGACAACATTATGATAATAGTTCTAAAAGGTTGCCATTGACTTTACAGTTCAGACAATACTTCGTGCATTATTTCGTCTGGAAGACATCTGAGCTGATATATTTCTTGGAAGGGTTCACTTAGATTACGATCAGTTCCAGTTCCTCGATTAAACAGTCTATTTCCTTCAACTACAATAAGGAACTAAATATGCATGAAATACAGGCTAAAAATGTAGCGTTTGGTATCTTACTTACTTGTAGAAGTCAGTTCGTTCTTATGCAGAATACATAATTGTATCCGTCCCTAGCTATCTAAACGATCTCGGTAGAGATGGTCGGCCTGCGTTTGGCTCCCCGACAAGTTGCTGTTCAGATAATTGTAATCAGAGGAAGTCAAGAAATTAAGTAAAAGGATATGGTACAAGTGCATATAGGACCAGTAGAAATAGGATTCTCTGGGACTAGACTACGATGGCAATGGAGAATTCTACAGCTTGCTCAAATGCTACGGTACACCTTAGTCCAGAGAAGTCTTAGGCACACATACTATTGAATATTGAACTCTTTCTTGATACCGTTCTTCACTATCCTGGTGAGCCTGAGAGTGATTTTAGTTGAACGGTAATAAAGATATGTGACGGAAAGACCGACGCCGTTAATTTCGGAATTAACAGTATATATATATATAGTCACGTCCGCGACAAGATAATACAAACGGCGCCGAAATAATATGTTGGACATTATTGCAATCGCCCAGAACAAAGGTCATGGATGTATAAGTTTATACTTGACCTATACCGGAGATCCTGGCATATACGATTCCGGGTTCTTGAGCCGATGGCTCCTAGCTGGGTTACGCATGTCGGAAAGTGGTCGAGATAAAAAGTCGTCAACTCGTTCATTATCAACAGGGAGGGCGCATTAAGGGACATAGTTCCGGGATAGTGGCTCATAGCGACACATCAAAAGGGCGAACTTCTTAATTTAACCGGTATGGACATATCAATGAAACATGCCTAGAGATAAAATCAATATATCGTGCATGGATCGACCTCCAACTCTTGGAATCTTTCGTGGATGGTGTCGACGGATAATTACCGTCAATGCAGATTCGTATGTAATGATGTAATAGGCGCTATTTATGTCTTTGGCTTTTGACCCGAGTTGGAAATTTTGACGATCAGATGAAGAATTCCCCTGATGACTTCGCGCCCCCTTTCCAATGCCAGCTTTCACTGCAACACGTTTCCTAGCTTTCGAAGATGAATGGCCCTATTTAATAAAATTCGACTGCCCTCTCCCTATGTCTGGGTTAGTCGCATTCCTTCGGTAATGTAGTGGCCTTGATAAGCGGGAACTAATTCGCGACGACAATGCAGCGACATACTAAATCTGTGGTTTTACTATTGTTATGGTCATGGGCAGCGCTAGTCTTCGGCATCCCTTTTTGCCCTTTTCCGGGGGCAGCTTTCCCCAAGCCAGTAAACCTGGCCGAATCACCAACTGTCCAAGCTGCGTTGAGTAAATTAACAACAGCGTTTGAGACATTTGACCAAACTTCGTCCAACAACCCGAATGGCACATCATGGTCCCTTCAAATCTTCTCTGCCTCATCAGACGAGCCTCTGTGGGCGCACTACCACACAGCGAACAACCTTCTCGATGACGATGGTTCTGAAAATAATACCGTTGGTCCTGATACAATATACCGCCTTGGAAGTCTGACCAAGATCTTCACGATGTTAACATTTCTAGCGGAGGCCGGCGACTTGTACCTAAATGATCCGGTGACGAAGCACGTACCTGAGCTGGAAGTGCTCGCTGCAAAGGCTCCATCCGATCCTACAATGAATGTAGATTGGTCTAGTGTTACGTACGTATAGAAACCTCCTGTGCCTTGCCATTAGTCTCCTTATTTCGTATAATTTGTCAAGTTATATATGTAGAACTCAAAGATCTCAGCTGACGTGTTTTAATGTGTGCAGGTTGGGTGACCTCGCAAGCCATATGGCTGGAATTATCAGGGACTGTAATCATTATTCGCTAACTATTCTGAGGTGCAAAGTTGCTGATCGTATATCAGTTGCTCTTGAAGGCGAGCTCACGCAAGAGAAGAATCAGTCTGTGCTAATGAGCCAAGGTTTTCCTGCCGCTCCCTTAGATCAAGTGCCGTTCTGCGGCGAAGTAATACCTTGCACTCGGGCTCGTACGCAGCATTATAGTTTCACGCGATGGCCGTAAATTAAGCTGAAACCTTCTAGAGCTATTCGCGGGCCTAGCGATTGTACCACCATCTTTTGCATCCTCTCACACACCCGGGTCAGTCTTTTCACAGGACTGCGGTAACACTACCGTATTAATGCACGTACTGATCAGTTTATTATTTTTAGGTATTCGAACCTTGGCTATCAGCTTCTTGCGTATGCACTCGAGGCCATCAAGGGTAGACCGTTCTCAGAGATGCTTGAGTCCGACATCTTGCAGAAACTTGGCCTCAACCACACGTATTATCACCCAGCCCCGCCCCGGCATCTTGGTGTAGTTCCTCCAGGAAATGATGCCGGATGGGACTTCAGCCTCGGGGAGGCTAACCCGTAAGATTCAACTTCATAGATTCCCTCATCTCTTAAAATCTGAGACTACCTTATATATCGTCTAGTCTTAATAAAACAATTATAGGACAGGCAACATGTATTCCTCAATTTCGGATATTTCGTCCCTCGGCCGAGCCATTTTCCGGAACTCAGTGCTCGCAGCCGCGCAAACCCGGCGATGGTTAAAACCCGCTGCAACGACGGCAGACATTTATGAAGGCCTGTCTCATCCCTGGGGGTACAGGCGGATCCCGCTGGGACCACCGGGCAGCGGCCTCGCTAATCGAATCGTCGACTCATACAACAAGGCCGGAAGCATCAACATGTACGCCTCGCTCCTCGTCCTCCTACCAGATTACGACGTGGGCTTTGACGCGCTTCTCGCCGGCGGGTGGCCGGGGAACGCAAACTGGAACATGGCGGATACTATTGGCCCAATCTTACTCCCGGCTCTTGAGGCCGCGGCTAGAGAGCAAGCCGACGATATATTCGCCGGCACATATTCAGCAGAGGGCGGCCTTAACAGCTCTCTTACGCTTAGTACGGATCCGGAGCAGCCTGGAATCGGTGTAGACCGCTGGATCAGTAATGGTACGGACATGATCGCGGTCGCAATTCAATACACACTTAACTACAATGTGACAGGGCCGAGCATTCGCTTGTTCCCTACTGGCCTTGAGAGCGGCGGTGCAGGCGGAAGCGCGAAAAAGATGGCGTTCAAGGCCATGATTGAGAACACGGATAGTGCTGATCACAGTGATAAGATGTTCTCTACCAATTGTGGCACTTGGGTTAGTCAAACGGCTGCCGTATATGCAGATTACCCGCTTGATCAGTTCGTGTTCACTATAGGAGCCGACGGGAAAGCAGAAAGTGTAGTGCCTTTGGCGCTGAGGACACCGCTTTCACGTTGATAGATGGGCAGCCAACTCTGTGTGCGAAACAGCTAAATGTATTATGAGCTCCATGCCGAGAGCGAGGGGACGACGGTAGTATTCATATTCTTTGTTCCTACAGTAGAAGGGATACATGACCAAAAGAAATTTTAATGTCAACGCCATGATCAAATGATATACCACCCGATAAACTCCCCATCACCGAATCCTATGCATGAGTACAAACAATGATGCCAAGATATATCTACAATTTCATTCCCGAAACCTTCGCCACTCTGAGACTCTGTCTCATGCTCAGGTCAAGCATGATCTCCTCGCTACCACCAGGGATGGCATATGCGCGGACATCACGGTAAAGACGCTCGACCTTAGCACCCTGGCCACCACGTGAGTAGCTGAGACCGCCGAAGATCTGACTGGCCTCGCGAGCGCAGAACTCAAAGGTCAGAGTGCTTTGGGCCTTGAGACCGGCGATGGCACCTCCGAGGCGCAGCATGGCCTCGGTCTCACCCATCTTCTGGCATTGGTAGACTAGGTTCTCAAGCCAGTTGTACGATGCTTCAATCTGGCGCGCCATATGTGCCAGCTTCATACGAATAACAGGGTGGTCGATAAGCTTCTTGCCAAATGTTCGCCGTTTGCTCGCGTATTTGACTGACTCCTCATAGCACACACGCGAGAATCGCAGCGACTGGATAATGATACCGACTCGTTCATGATTAAAGTTGGTCATGATGACTGCATGATTATTAGTAAAATGCCAGTACTAAATGTGGCTTTAAACTTACCCTTGAAACCCTGGTTTTCTTTGCCTAGCAAGTTTTCAACTGGTACTTTCACATCCTCAAATGTGATGTATGTCGTACCACTGGACCACACACCCTGGCAATCCATGCGCCTTGTGCTGACACCGCCCATGTCGCGCTCAATCAATAGAAGCGAGACACCGTTCATGCCCTCACCACCTGTCCGGACAGCAGTGGTGAAGTAATCACACCAGATACCGTTGGTGATCCATTTCTTCTCACCATTGACGATATAGTGCTTGCCATCTTCAGATAACTTAGCCTCGCACGTCAGGTTTGCTACATCGCTTCCTGCATCGGGTTCGGTGATAGCGAGGCAGATACGCTTCTCGCCAGTTAGAATGCCCGGCATAATGCGGTCCTTGAGGGCTTTCTTGCCGAACTTGATCAACGGCGGCCCGCCAATGCCGAAGCCACCAATCATGTTCCAGACAAAACCGCCAGAGCCGACTCGCGACAGCTCATCGGTGATGATCATCTCGTGGAAGAGATCCCATTTCTCAGGTGGTACCGACTTGACCGTATTCTTGGTGTATTCAACAGGATAATGCACGCCCAGAAGACCAGCTAAGTACCCACGACGGCCCGCCTCGAGGAAGATCTCGCGGGGTACCTCCTTCTTTTCGTCCCATTCGGTGACGAAAGGCTCAATCTCGCTCTCAACCCATTCGCGGACCTCGGCGCGCAGGGCGGCGTGGCTTTCGTTGTAGTAAGCAGAATGATACTACCATATGCGCTCGTTAGCCACGATCCTGCCCACCAAAAGATAAGACGGGTATTACGTACGTTTTGATACCAGCTGGGGTCGGCGAAGGGTATTTGGGAGCCGAACTGCTCTAGAGCCTCGGCTTCTTCTTGTTGGGAGGATTGGACGGGGGCTTTCGTGGGTACCGGTGCAGCATAAGTAGCGGATGGTTTCGCCTCAGGCTTAGACTCAGGCTTGGGTTCCGCCTTCGGCTTGGAATCTAAGGAACCGATCTGGAGAGAAGGCTTATACTTCTTGAGGATACCTTCATTGTGATATTTCCAGAATTGTTTTGACGCATCTTTGCCGGCGACTCGAGTCAGGATCTTCTTGCCACCTGCAATGCAATCAATCGACTGTTAGACTCTGTTTATAACGGCACGAAACAGAACGGGCCCAGTGGTCATAGGATGCGTAATTAATAGCAGATAGGTGGATTATACCTGGATGATCATCTTGAAACTTTGTTAAATCGTAAACATCATCGTCGACAACAATCCATAGCGAATCGCCTTTATTGTGCGACGCAACGTCAGCTTTGCTGAACGTCTTAGACATGGCGAAGAGTGCGAACTAGAAACACAAAGTACGTGAATCGAGATGTCAGCACAAAGCGTAAATTAAGAGATAATGAAGTTCAATAGGAGATAGAAAGAAAAATAATGATAAATGGCGGTCACTGGCTATATATTACCTGCTATGACGAAGCTCGGCTCCCGTTTTCACATGCCGCAAACAGCGCCCGGTGTTGGCATGCTTAGAGGATTGCACGGTCCAAGTCCCTATTAACCACGAGTCACGAGTCACTTATTGTTGCTGACAGCTTGAAGCCTCAGTGAAAGATAAACCCCACAACCCGAACTAGGTATTCTCCCCGAAAAACACAGCACAGCAAATTTCCGGGGCTCCGTGGGGTAGGAAAGGTGCTACCTTAGTCTTCAACCATTTATTCGAAATTCGGTAACAAGCGGCTGAAAGGACTGCCTCGACTGCTCAGTCATTTGGCATGTGATTGATCCCTTCCATGTACATACGTAGCGCACAGGTGATGTCATGTAACAGTGCTTGGCAGCTCACGCTAGTCTGTTCTCGGCCCCACTCTATAAGGAGTATTTACCGAGGCATTATTCTTTTACGGTTAGGCGTTTTTGAGAGGTCGAGCACCAATAACTGTAATTGCATATGGTAACTACGAGAATATACCTACCTAGGTAGGTAATGTGTCCAGCCGACTACCTTACTTATGGCCGGCCAAGTCATGCATGCTTCCTCACGACGTACAAAGCGCGTTGTGGCCTAGTTGGCCTTTATCTGAGAATAGAGCTCTGAGGGACATTGATTACTTAACATAATCGAGGCTAGGAAATTCAGCCGCCGTGCTAGTGACTGAATCCCCAAGATAATTGATCACTCTATTACGCCTTGACTACCAACCTGGCTGCATGCAGACAGGTCTATACTTTTACCTCTAAACTCATATTTCCTGGCATTATGTGAATGCAGACTGGGCGAATTGAGTGGGCCTTGCCATAAGGTGGTGATAATTATTTTTACTTGAACCGAAAGATGCATAACTAATTTAGTAGCGCCACAGTACTGAAGAAGTATACATGCGTTCACATGCGAAGACCGAGTTCAGAAAATGAGGTGGTTTCACATATCGACAATAGCTGCGCTCATTTAGTATCGTCGATAATAACCCTGGTGTTCATCCCTAGCTTTTCGTGCAGTCATGGTACCAGGCCAAGCCCCTTGTCTCCAGAGCAATGTCTAATCAAAGGCCGTACTCAGGGCAACCTGCTTCCCAATCGTAAAATCTTGAACAAACTTGTCGTTATTGTTTTTCATCCGCGTAAAGGCATCCTCGCCAATAACTAGCCGGAGAACTTTTCCCTTGAGCTCACCGGCCATACCCTCACCCGTCACGATCTCGAAGATTCGCTCAATACCTTTTTCGGGATCGCCCGCCTGCTTTCCATCGGCATTCGCAAACTTCTGGATCGTCTGGCCAACGACGCTGTCCTTATAGTCATTTGGCATGGGGTTTTCAGACAACTGCAGTTGTCCGAGAAAATTTGTCCTAAATGCACCTGGGTTTATAATCAGGAGCTGAATACCGAAATCGGCCACCTCTTTTGCCAAAGACTCCGAGGCTGCTTCTAGCGCAGCCTTAGACGCGGCGTATAATGCGCTAGTATTTTATGTCAGTTAAGTTTAATCTGATAAGCTTGTGGAGGCGCTGAATCCGACGAACCTGGTTGGTAATGGATCTTTCGCCGCAATGCTGGAGATGTTTACGATAAGACCCGACCGGCGAGATCTCATGCCCTCTAGTGCAGCCTGCATGGCGTATATAGGACCAAAGACGTTGGTTGCTATCTGTTTATTCACTTCTTTTTCACTGAAAAGGAGTAAGTTGTTATCAATATTTCTGACGTTGGGAGCTAAACTCACCTCATCTGCTCCAGACAACAGAATATTGCGTATCCAGCGTTATTGATGAGATAATCAATACGGCCAACAGACTTTATCTTTTTATGGATGCTCTCCTGAGACTCCGTCACTACAATTCTAGGAGTTAGTTATTGCTATTTGAAGCGTGATATGCGAGAGTTTTGGAAGCTCCTAAACACTCTCTTGTCCTACGAAGGAAACCTCGTACTAGATTGCCAAAACAAGAAAATACTTTCGAGAACTACTCACTGTCCATTTCCATCACCTCACCACCCGCAGCCTCAATTTGTTGCACGCTCCTAGTGTTCTTCGCTTTATTGCGTAAAGTTCCGACTACACGGTGGCCGGCCTTAAGGGCCCGTAGACACATGAGGAGCCCAAAGCCATTGCTCACGCCTGTTATAAACCAGACAGGTTGAGACATGTTGATCGCGGAAAGAGTCGAAGATAATGAGAACTAGTAATAACGTGTCTGCGTATACAAAAGTAAGGATGAATTGAGTCCTGACGCGGCTTTGGTGGATGTGGTTTACATAGCAATTCCTAGATATAACATACGAACAATATATTTATACTAAGAATTTGAGCAAGCATATATCGTATCCCGTGTGAGGCAAGATAGTTTATTGTTGACCTGTGACGAATATTCCCGTTAACCCCGCCCGCCAGATCATGTCGATCAAATAAGAGAGGCCGCTATATAACGCCGATACTATCACCGATCAATTCACGGCGAACCTTAAGCGCTGCTTCTAAACCCCGACAAATTTTCCATGTGTCATGGAATTAACTGATAATTCCGTTTGCATTCTACTGTGCAGGGGAGAAGCATTGAGTTAGCAATGAATAAAACCACCTGTTTGCTAAAGTTGCCCATCCACTACTAAGCGGAGTGTACCTTGCGGATTTAGACACTGGGCCGGCATTCCTAAGTATAGCCGGCCTTAGCGAAGAGCTAACGAATGGATCTTCAGAAATCGCATATTCCGTGTAGTGGCTGTCAACGCCGAGAGCTAGGCCGGGATCGGAGCCGAAAGCTCGGTCCATAGCTCCCCTCCCCGTAGTCCCTAGCTAATTTATCCGGATAAATACTTATTTAGAATAATATAGCCATGATTATGCTGGTCGCTTCTAAGGTATAATGTACAATTATCATCTCGAAACGTGTATATCCAGCATATATGAGGACCGGCTGAAACATTTCAAAGCTGTGTGTATGTAATTTGTATTGATATTTAGACACAAACCTCATTCCTCAGGGGGATATACAACTATCTTTTCGAGATCCGCCCCTTTATAGTCAAACCCATTGAATAATCCGCCTATAGTGATGGTATTTTGCCGCCCCTTGCTTAAGTGTAGTTGCAGCGGCGTCGAAAGAACGACTCCCTTATGTGTATCTCTTTGGTAGAGAGTCTCGACATTCTTAGTATCACCATTGACGACAACACTGCTTATTCGTCGAAGCTGCCACTGCACTCGGAGTCAGTTATCGCCGTTAGAAGCGTGACTTGTGATGGTTTGACAAGCGTTTTGACAATATATTTGGTCTGGAAACAAACTTGTAATGTAGGAATTGCGCAACAATAGAAAAAGGTTCCAAAAATTACTTACTGCGCCCCCTATTCGGTCAGGTGATCCCCCAGCTTTCAATGATTAGTAAAGCGGGATCGCTATTAAAGCGGAAGACTTACGTTGGTCACCAAACCCCATATCATCGGTATCTGATTCCGATTTAGCGAAGTTCCGTGTTCATCAGCTAGGAAGAGAAGATTGTTACTTTGGTAGTAGAAGGAAACCCATTGCGGCTTTCCAGTTCCTTCTATATCGTGGAATGTAACCGTGCTATCGTTGCCATAAATGCCAGTCAAAATGGTACCGTCATCAGCGAAATTCTGTCATTGGTTAACTGTTAGTGACTAAAAGTTTGATCAGCTGAGATAGATGCCTCACAGCCTCTTGCTTGAAGGCGTTCCCGCTAGTTGTAGCATGTTGTTGGCCATAATAAGTCTGCCCTTTGACCGCTGACCACTCTCCAGTTTGCCTAGTTTTGTCAGCTCGCTTGTGAGACACGATTGCTATTGGACATTTCCTTACACTTGAAGATCATAGACGTCGTGCCATTTCACCTCTAGTGTCTTCTTCCTATCGTCGATTTCGATTGGAAGCCATATGTACCGGCTTTCCCATAATGAGTTGCTGTCCCATTGGTCTCCCAAATATAGATAAGTTGTTCTGTTCGTGCCTTTTATTCTCAATGTGAAGCCGGATTGAGAGTTGAATGTCCTCGTGTTGAGCGGAGCTACTATCCACGGCTGCGACCATGGACCACTCAGACTGTCTGCTCGAAATGCTACCACATCTATAGTTTGTTAAATACAAAATCTTCAACTCAATATTATGGGGTGAGCTCCTTCCTTACTGTTGGGGCGATAGCCGGTCTTGTGACTCATAAGCGCATAATAACTCTTCTCAGTCTGGATGATCGTAGGCGCTTCAAGGTCGTATTTATCAAATCGATGCACAACCTTGTCTAAAGCAGATACCTCTTGATTATAAGAGGTTAAATAGACGTCTCGTCCCTCTTTCGAATCGCCATTTGAGTAGAGGGCATACGAACGACCATCCTTCCAATCCGTGAAAAGACCGAAGTCTTGACTCCAATTTCCCAAAGGAGCTGTTGCATTCACGAAGCTGTACGGTCCTTGGATTTTGTCTGACGAAGCGAAACCTTGTAGCAAAAGACCATAGCTCGAATTATCGGCGTGCCACCACATCTAAGTCTGTTTAACCCTAAGATCGAAGATAGTGTCAAAAACTTACATGATATCGTCCCGCCAGCTCACTGTACACCACCTTCGGCCGTTGAATAATCATACTCGGGGATAAGTACGGGTGGTCAGCAATTGGTTCTAATGCAAGGCCGTGAGGTTGCCATGTGGCTAGGTCTGTCGACGAATATACGGACACGCCACCGCCTTCCTCTTGGCCTTCAGTCTTATGTTCCCCAAACAACCAAAATGTGCCCTGATCAAACACCACACTACCGGCGTGTGCGTTCACTAAATTGCCCTCGGTGTCTCGCCATCTTGCGCCAGGCACAATGTACTTCGTTTGTGCCGTGGTGCTTAGAAGTAGGCAGCACAATGTGGAAGCCAGCTGAGATCTGAACATGGTGATTAAACATGGAGACCTTTCTCAAGGTCGGTGTCTCATTCCACTCACCTACTGCATCAGACTTATATGCCATTAGCCAAGACTACTTCGTGATATTACCCCGCGACGTCACATTCAGTTTGCCCCACCCTTATAATAGATTCTCCATATCGCTATGAATTATCCCGAAATAACATCCGTAACAAACCACTAAACTAACTAGGGCAAAACGTTAAAGTACCCAACATTTGTTGAAACCGCGTTCTTCGCAGGGCAAGGTAAGCTAATCTCAATCGTGCAGTTTGCAGAAATAGTTTGGGTTGTGATGCCTCCACACCCAATGTCTCAATATATTGCCGCCTTCCATCGAGTATTTCATCTTATATAGGCCAGTATTATCTGTCTTAACGCTGCTTTCGTGTTTGTGAGACTGTCTCTTAGAGTCATGGCGGCTAACTACTTCGCCGACAAGCACGATCGCCGGTTAACCATTTCTTGAGGCATTAATCGTCTTGATCGCACAGGTGCATCATATCATATTGAACCGTATCTAGCGATGAAGTTCATACTTGAAGGATTCTGGCGGCAGAGCGCGATCGGACCAACATCAGCATCTTACAATCATAACGAACAGCGAAATGCAAGGCAATGCCAAAAAGAATAAATTCGAAGGAATTGCTTCCTTATTAAGTCATAATCGGCGCCCCTATCGTCGCACATCCGTGAAGACTAAATGCAGGGGATGTTGTCAACTGGACATCTCATTTGGGGTCCCAGCGGGATTAACCACAATCTCACCCTCTGCGCTCGGTTCCTCAAATCCGTTCCAATACATGTCCAATATGTCTGGCGTGATCTTATATGCGCAGTCGGCATTCAGTTGAACCTCTCTCCTCTGGCAAATGCGGCGCCAGAGCGTTTGCTTGTCGGGAGCCTTAAGGTAGACCAACACCCATCTCGCACCAAGCGATGTGATTAGCTTCTTGGCCTCATCTCTATCTTCTTTATTCCAAAAGGCCCTATCGAAAACGACATCCCTACTCCCCTCTGTCAGAAGACGCGTCAATCGCTTTTGGCACTCCAGTGCTGCCTCGTCTAAATATGTCGAATATTTCTCTGGGGGATAGTCCAAATCGAAGATCCCGCGTTGCTCTGCGAGAATCCCATCGAGTGAGAGACGCTCGAAACTTGGAAGCGCTGACACGAGGGCTTTCGAGAGTGTAGATTTTCCTGCCCCTGATTTTGCATCAGTCCTTGATCACTTTTTATCATACGGGAATAACGTATGGTTTGCATACCTGCAATGCCACACGTCATCAATACAACAGGCCGTGGGTCAGCCTCAGTCCTAAGGATTTGAGGACGAAGCCTCAAGATGATGTCGTCCATGATGTTTACCATGAGAATTGTTAGGTACGATGGACCAAACACATTGATTCGGCATTTGCGAGAAGATCGGTTTCTAGTAAGGATGACTCACAGAAGTTGATGACTGTAAAATTGACTCTCGGCTGCGTGGTCAGCGCACTTGCTTGGCACATTTCTCGAGCACTAACATTGGCGCATTTATTTAGCTTAGGTAGGCCAGCCGTACCTGTCCATCATAAAACTAGTCATGTGTACACTCCTCAAGCCACATCATAATCACAACCGCATTTCATCCAGAAGAAAATAGAATTTTTCCAGAAAAAGGAAACTGTGCCCTTTGTCCTTGGGCGCTTCAGTCGTCCCAAATGACCCCTCACCAATCCTCGCTCCTCCTACTGCTTCCCTGCTTGACCTAGCTCACTCTTTCGCCTCGGCAGTCTGGCGTGGGAAGGATACAGTCGTTGAGACTGTGTGACCACTCCACGGGTCCGAGCCCCATTCCCAGGTAGTGTGTTTGGCCGTCGCAACAGGAGTACAGTCGTCATCCCAGAAATCACAGTCACTTGTCGTTGACGTTGTTGTCCGTCGAGTGCTGCCGCTGTGATACGAGTACGAATGCTTACTCATGGTTGCAGACGCGGTTGGAGGGCCCTCTGGGATGGTGAAAACAATGGGGTCACAGTCTGATGATGTCTCCGTTGGCCACAGATACGTTTCCCATGATGACGTAGGCCACTCGTCCGTTGGCCACGTATCCGTGAGTGAGCCCGAAGACTCAGAAGTAGGATCCGGACAATATTCCCAGTCAAGCTCTGGATCACATGTTGGCGTAATTGTCGGCCATGCATATGTGGACGTTTCCTCAGGCCATGGCCAGGTTTCCGTGGGGAGCCCGAACGGAGTGGTTGAGGTTGGTAAGCAAAGAGAGTATCCGTATTTTGACACCACAGAATCAATGCATAGGAAGTCCGTACAGGTGTAGTAAGGGAAGTAATCGCTAATATCTGATGTCTCGTACCTCCCTGTTGGAACTGGCACAGTGAAAGGGGTTGGGATATCAACTGTGAATGTCCAGGAGCTGCAGGAAGAAGTGTCTCTCCCCCAGTCCCATGTGCAGTACTCTCCAGTACGGGTAGATGAGGGTCCGTAAGGCGAACCTTTGGATGACGCCTTGGTGACAGAGACAAAGGTGCTGTACGCAAAAGGCGATACCGGAAGGGAACGATGGGGCTCGCTGAGCGTGGAAGTGCTATGAGCAGGTGTGTGAGTGGGTAGAGCACTCTGCGTTGAAGGTATGTTACCCATTTTCTGGCTAATTGACTAATGAATAGCAACTAAGGCTCCATTGACCCTACAGCAAAGAGAAGACTCAAAACTTTGAAGGTCTCTGTCTATTTATATCTCAGTTATCATTGCCTGAGTTGCCTATTTACAATCTGTATAGGAATAAAGCTGGGATCACTAGGACCTTAGATAGAATACATTCGAAAGTTGATTCACTCTATGCAAGTCCCTATCAGAAATAATCCAATCATGCCATAATGATGAAAGAAATGGTATTTAGGTAACATTTCGCTTATTTCCCCGTAGCTTGGGTTTGTGGTGTTTGTATCTCCGTTCAACCATGTGTGACATTAATGTTATGACACCAGCTCGGGTGAAACGCCGAGTCGCAATCACGTATTCGTGATGGGACGTGTTAAAATTGACGATCTTCACTAGGTTCACATGGCAACAACTCCCATAAGATCATGTTCATCTAAAATTCTAAGAGAAGCTAGGTGGGACGTTACACTACGCGAAAGTAATTAAATACAGCTGCACATGCCCGACCTTGAAATAGTTGAACTGGAGTTACTTATGTCACAAGAAGAGTGGCAGTATTACGTAGAATTTCTCGTTGCCTAGTACTTGATTATTGCCGAAGTCCGCCACCAACCACCTGTGTTACTGGACCTGGTTTCACCGTAAATCTGGACATTTCGCCATTGAGACACATACAAGATATCATGTATGTTTTATGCCCGCGCGGATGGCTGCTCGAAGATGATTCATACGTAAAACTCCGGCCCGTTCCCGTAGTACCGGAGACAAACCCCTGTGTTTTCATCTCATCTTAATTGTGGATGGTCGCACATGGCACAAAAGTTCAACAACTGTATCTTTCTAAACACTGGAGATCTCTCTATTCATCTCACTTCTTGACGATGATTCACCAGATCGCGAGGAATATCCATTCAATGAATCTCTGTCATCAACGCCTTTTTGAGGTAATCTCAAAACGGGTGATTTCGTTTTCCGATCTCGGACAGAAATCAGAGGGTTAAGGTAAGCTTCGTACCGGACGAACATTTATTTGAGTATGACGTAAGGGTTTCCGCCCGTCCAGCGCATATAGCCATCAGAGTGCAAAGGGTGAGGTTACCGTTACTGTGTTCATGAAATATTAAAGACGTCTAACATCTGAACTGCCTCTAACAACTGATTGTAGTAGTTGAATGTGACCGATTGGTTGTATGAGCGTCCGATGAGGTCGGCCTACGCACACCAATACGGTGGCACTTCAATTAGGTGGAGCGATTCTCGCCCAGAATATCATCCCGCAAAGACTATAGATGCTAAAATATAGCTTTTCGGTTAACAAAGACTGCATCACCTCGCTTTAACGTTTTGAGGTTAATTTGGTGCATTTACTACTGGTAAGAAGGGATTTGAATAGCGCAATAGCCTATAACAAGCCTTACCATGATTCGCTAAAATACCGGCTACCTAAGTGTCATTTTGGGGGGGGGGGACACGTGTGAGGGCACGTTTAGCTGTAATTGAGTTGGTACTTCTGTTTTTAAGAAGTCTTGGCTTCCCTTCTGAATTTTATCATTTGCAACCTTCTCGATAGTTATTGTAGGAGCTATGTAAGTGGAAACACGTCTCGAAGTTGGAGCAAATTTAGGCTACTATGTCAGGCAGTTTACATCGAGACCCCCCTGTCGCCAGTCAAACTGGTAGAGTCAACGTAGTATGAAACCTTCGGTGGTTAGGTCCGGTCAAGCCGCTACTCATGAGATTTCCGATAGTCCCTATCGCGTGTACGGCCACATAAATGAGGCATGGCGGCTTTCTTTCTGTTCGCATCTTTCTTCCTAAGCTCAAGCAACCCCGTGTCTACTTAGACTACTTCGTATTACAGTATCTCCGCTTTCGCTGGAAGCATTGAGTTTCGATTAGTTCAGGTTTGAAGTTATACTGTAGCAACTACAGCGATTCATTCTCTGGCCCTTGTGTAAAGATAGATACCTACTTAGTGAGTCCTACATGGCGTTTCTTTTCTAGTAATTATTTCACTCGCGAGAAATTTCCACCCTTGACCTCAAACGTTGCTATTGTCCGGATTAGTGTATCGTGTGCTTTGGAGGCTGACATTGAAGGCCTGCATGTGCGTATATACCGACTATAAGCATTCTGACATGCGCTTTTACTTCAGCAGCATTTTGCAAATAACGAAAAGACAATAATAGCTATTCATATAACACCTGCTCGTCTATATTAGCAGAGGCGTCGCAGAGTTACAGTTACCGACGCATGTATCTCCACATCGAAGGTGTCAACTTCGACATTCAACACCATCACCCGTTCAATCAATACAATGAATAGTGATATTTGAACTGATATAATGATTACCAGGTAGACTAGCACTTACACAAGACGCTTAAGTAAGTTTGCACGGACCATATGGTCTCCAGATGATGTTGGTGAGATTGATTACAACCCCGCAATAGTGACAGTTACGTCCGGCCATCGCAAAGACAATTACAACTATACTATTCATTATTTCTGACTGTCCAATACTGCATACGTGAAAGTTTGATACTTGTTCTTTCGCACAGTCAGATCTATCCTATCGCACTTCACAGTTATCCTTTTGAAAGCAGCAAAGCAGCTAGCGAACCGAATCACCAGCTGATTCAAGATGGCGCAACTAGTAGAATTTGAACAGACCTCGTGCTATGCTATGAGCGAAGATGAAGCACGCTTCATCTACAAAGAGATTTTCGAAGACGAGTGCTACGATATTTCGAACCTCCGAGAAGCGCCCTTTGTCATTGATGCGGGCGCCAACATCGGCTTGTTTTCGCTCTACGTCAAGAACAAATTCCCGTCAGCAAAGATTATCGCCTTCGAACCCGCTCCCGAAACGTACGACATCCTGCGTCGCAATCTCGAACTACACAAAATCTCTGATGTCGAAGCCCTCCCCCTCGGCTTGGCCTCAAAAGAAAGCACCGAGAAGCTGACATATTTTCCGAAATTGCCCGGCAACTCGACGATAAAGCCAGACGAGAAGAAGAAAATGTTTGAGTTAGCTGCGAAGCTGAATGAACAAGCAGCAGAAATGCTACGATTTGAAGACTCTCAGCAGCTCGACGTTAAGCTCGAACGGCTATCAAATATCCTCAGTACCCGCCCGAGTTTCGCCAGGATTGACTTTCTCAAAATCGACGTCGAAGGCTCTGAGCTTGAGGTGCTGCGTGGATTGGATGATAATCACTGGGACCTAGTGCAAAATGTTGTGCTGGAGACATGGGACACTTCTGGTGTTCGCAACGAGATAGAGGGTTTGCTGACCTCGAAAGGGTTTGTTATCAAACGCGAGGAGGCCAGCTGGGCCGAGGGATTTTGGATGATCGTCGCATGCCGAGGAAAATAGTGCACTAGGGAATATGCATTCGTTGAGGCCTTATAGGCTATTAGTAGATGCTTTACACAATCAACAATAGGCTGCGGTGGTTAACCGATAAGTCGAATACACAAGAGATATGCCTCTTCTTTCAGAGATCTTATAGGACCTTAAACGGCTATAGAAGTATCAAGACCGAGCTTCTTTGATATGTAATGATTTCTGTGCATTGATGGTCAAGGATCATCGTAAATCACGAACTCAAGTTCATTAAAGGGCACACGAGCCCGACCAAGCACATTCATTTCAAACAGCTAGACTGATGATGCAGCAGAGAAACAATATTGATACGCATGCCCTTACCGTTGAAAGAAAAGAAACAGGCGAATCGAAGTGAGTGGGTACAAGAAGGTAGGTTAAATATAGATGATCAGTCCAAAGCTCAGTCTTCCTACGTGAACGTTTCCTTCCCGCCGCAATTAAGGGCACAGTACCTTTCCCCTTACAGCCAATGAAATCGCTGCGTTTTGAACGTTAAACGCTCCTTACCCCTCTGTACAAGCAAGGGAGTAGATGCAACGTCACTATGCCGAGCCGTTGTTAGTATTTCTATCACGCGCCATTTCAGCTACACTGCAACTTACTTTGTCAGGACAGTTTTTATCTATTAATTTCACCCAACTACCCATCGCAGTTCTTCTCACATGTGCCGACAAACTAGGTTCTGATCCGAGAATGGGGACCTGTATATCATATGTGTCATAATAAGGGTGTAAGCTACCTACTGCGCGAGATTCTTGCCTGTGTTTGCTTAATCTGATCTGCCAAGACAGCAACACGAAACAGGCGCTAGCAACGAAAAGCGAGGTACGTGAAGCCATTCAGGCTCATAGACTCTAAATCTTCCAGTTGCCTAGAAAGAAAACAGTATCCTGACGACCCTCAAGGTCACATCCCCCAAGCCCTTGCTATAATCATGAATTCAAGTTGAGTAAAATGACAGTAGCAGACAACGAGACGTAAAGGTTCCTAAATCAGCGACGTCAACATGACCGAGGGGATTAACAAAGCGGTCGGTATTAAGGAGAACAAGTCAAGAACCATCCATGTTCCAGACTTCTTTGGAGGTATCCTAGCAGGAGACCCAGTCAAGAATCCATCAGAATCAACGATTGGTTTGGCGTCTGAAGAATGGACTAAGGCGCATGTTCATCCTATTGATCATCCAAGTCGATCCCATTAGAATAGGCTCATAAATATGGATCCTAAAACAGCTAAAGTAATGACTGAGGCCAACTTTGCTTATCTCATCAGTTTAGCGGCCCCTCAAGGTGACAACATACCCAAACCATCATTTAGGGGACGCATGAACTGATGACTGTAAGTGGACCCTTTTGCTTTTCGCATGGCTGTTGACTGGTGTATTTAAGTAAGCATGGATTCAAAAAGTCTTGCTTTAGCCTTCTAATCGTTGCCTGCAGGCTTTTGTCTTTGATGACCGTAAGCCCCGTATTCAC
Organism: Xylaria curta; assembly: GCA_022495235.1. NCBI lineage: Eukaryota > Fungi > Ascomycota > Sordariomycetes > Xylariales > Xylariaceae > Xylaria > Xylaria curta. The sequence goes on along the minus strand of MU375895.1, from coordinate 683,683 downwards.
GAAAACAAATCAAAAATTACTAAGCGAGATCAGAGTACGATGAGGGTTTGATGAGGGACAAAACTATTGGTATGTTTAAAAATCCGCTCCTGATTTCATATTCTCCTTGCTTCATATGATCTAGTAAGTTATGTGGTGTGAGACTTAGAGATTAAGACTAACGTTTGTCCAAAGAGTCCGCACATGAGATAATTTGGACTTTGTCACTTATGGACGACACCCAACCCCTCCAATACATATTCCAATCTACATGGAATCGATTTCAAGAGGTATGTCATGCCCCAAGTTGCTTTCAAAGAATTTTCATACTAACTAAAGCATGACAGAGAAACCCGGCACCAGGTATTGAACCTTGCCTAATTTCCACACACAAGGTTCTCATATCAGGTCTCCCTACTAGGACGTATCTGGGACATCAGGATTTGACCGCGACTAACTCATAATCATTAAAGATCTTCAGCAACGATGGAAAGAATCTCATCGGAGGTGCTTGTATGCGATCCTACAACAGGTCTGGCTAGCACAATCGAAAATAGGGCTCGACATTTCAATTCAAGAATATATGAAGACCAGGCGACAGTCAATAGGTTCTTACTGTTTATTCGTTGTAGTTGAGTGCGTTTCAAATGTCACATAGATGACAAAAAATGATTATTCCCCAGCTAACAAAAGGCAGGTGGGCTTACGGCATAACGCTCACGCAAGATATCTTTGACCATCCCTCCGTATCTACCTGTGAATGTGCTGCGGCAGATTTGACTTGGCTGTAAGGCAACAAAGTTTCTTCCTATAGCACATATCAACCAGATTCTAACCTTTACAACTCAGCGTCAATGATGTATTGTGATATAAGAAAGATCTGGTAAGAGAAGGAGCGAAAATATTGTGTCTTTAGCTAATGTTAAACACATTAGGCTTTTGGAGTGGAGCATAATATTATCTGCCTGCTGATGCGTAAGGGCTATTCTGAGCATGAAGCAATGGATAAGACCGGCGAGATGATGAATGATTGCCACAAAGATTGGGATAATGCAGTATCAAATCTGCCTTCCTGGAGCGAAGAAACAGACAAGGAGGTGCAGAGATATCTATATGTAGCCCGCGATGTTGCAAGAGCCAACCTTTGGTGGAGGTACGTATATCCTACAAGATGACTCGATCCGGTTCCTAGCGACTCATGATTATAGCTTCCGGAGTGGTCGATACCTGAATGCTGCAGAAGCTGCTCAGGTGTGGACGAACAAGACTTGACCTTGGAAAACTAGTAGTAACCTGCTCAATGCTAGGGCGCTGAATTAGTAATGATACCGCCCCATCGCTAACGTGGCAGAGATAAGAGGGCTTATTCTCCTCTTATTGCTCGCTCTTTGGGTGAGGTGTATTCTATTCCTGACTAAGGGGGCTTGAAACAACTTTCGGGGTTTCCCTGTCACGGAACGGAACTGCAACACTAAACGACACTATCAAAAGATGTAGTTGGAGCCGTAAACCAAAACTCATTGAAACGATAAATATTGTCAGTAACCTACCATAGCACACATTCTACGTAGTTCACCTTCTCATGTTTGTATATCGCAAGCTAGTTGCTTTATCTTATTGGTCTGCTGGCCACACAAACTGCAACAGTTTTGCACATCAAACGGACTGCCCTGCTTGTAATATAATTAGTGCCATGCTATACGAAGTTATCTGGTAGTACCGAAGCAGGGTTTCCAAGATAGATCAAGCTCCTTGCTGTGAAACAGGTAGTTGTGTGACTACACAAGCAACGACAAAATCAAGCATCCACATCCCCACTTTGAGTCCCGAACAAACCGAATTTCCCAAAGCATCCATGTTACGAAGAATCAATTGGCTGTAAATTGCGGGGTAGAAGATCGGTTCTTACACCAAACCAGAATCGGTAATCAGTAAACATTTGCCAAGGGACTGGGCGATTGTTTACTTTGCGCAACACGACGATCAACGCGACTTTCCATGGTTACAGGAAAGGAGAAAACCGTGTCGGTGGATAAGTCCAGAGAAGCGACTATTGTACAAGATTGCCTGTCTTAATAAACAATCTTGATCACCGGCTCAGATTATCAAAACTTTCTCTTCTATTACCCATCGATGTGCTAGTAACTCATCAATGAGCACTCCGCTGTGTATGTTTTCGAAATCAACATTGATTAGTTAGAGATCCATTGCGCCCAACAAGATGGCCAGCTCGCAGGACTTGGATCTTCCAATCGCGCTTCGCCGCAAGACCCGCCAGTGTGCACAGCCAACACGGTCTCGAGTTGTTTCTGCGCCTATACCGGTAATACCAAAAACACCAAGCAAGCCGCGACCTAAGAAACGAGTGCGCTTCTCTGATCCAGGACCCGAGCTGTCTCATGATGAAGGAGCAAGCTCGTTACGCTCTACAGGGCTGACGCCCATGATAAAGCGCTCATCACTCGGTGGACCTTCCGCGGGGCGGCGTCGCGGATATGCTGCTGCTGCAGGTAGACCCGCAACAATCAAGGGTGTGCAGCATGAGGAGTCCCCCGACGATGTCGACATCCTCTCATTACCCCAGGTCACTTCTGATACACTACAGCAAAAGAACAAGAAGCCACGAGCGCGTAAGGGAAACGGCGCGATAACGGCCAAGGAAGAAGCGGAGATTCAGCGGTTACGCGCTGAATTAGCCAGTCGCGATGCCGAAATCGAGAGGTTCCACAATGAAACTATGGTCCAAGATACCGGGCGTATCATGGAGCTAGAGCAACAGATCAAGGTGTTACGTGCAGAGCTTGCGCAGTCACAGGTTCCTACGCTCAGTGTTGGAGGCGAGGACGAGGACGGCAGTGCAAGTGATGGCGACAATGAAGATGATTTACCGCACAGCTTCTACGATTGGACATTGGCCGCGCGGCATCCTTTTCCAGGCAGTCACCTAGATGTTGACGATGATCTCCAGGATATGTCTATGGCGGATGTGGCGTGTAGCACGCCCTCGCGTCGACGGAAGAGTGCCGATGCAGCCCTTCCAAGGTCTGTATCCGCGTCATTTCCCACGCCACCCTGCACCAGCCCGACTATACCTGCGACGCCATGCTCAGTCCGCACAATGCTGTCACCCATCACACCGCGTTCCCATGCCGGAGTTCAATCGTCGTTGCCGGATCCAGAGAAAGAGGCCTTGGAAGCCGAGCTCGCGTCGCTGCATCTGGAATTAACTAAGTTGACAGCGACGCTCGACAATCATGCAGCGCTCCAGGACCGTCTGTCGAAAAAACTTGCGAGCGCAAGCTCACCGAAATCCGTCGCGGTGGGTGTTGAAAGCAATCAGCCAGGGCTCGAAGAACGCGTCGATTCCGTACTTCAAAAACTTTCCGAGCGCACGACAGCGTTAGTGGACCTCGAGTCGTCGCTCAGTTCTCTCGGCTTTCGAGGCACTGGGGTCAGCGAGATCATCATTTCTATGAAGTCAGGTTTCCGCGAGGCGCGTCTAGAATTAGAATATCTAACTCCTGGGGAGGTTACACTGCCTCTCTCGTGTCATGGTGCTCAAGTACTAGACCTTGTGCTCACTCGACTGCGCGACCTCGCGCGCAGGGTTCGCGAAAATGAGGAGGCGATTGACGAGTATCACGCGATCGAGCTTTCCTTACGCCAACAGCTTATCGCCCGGGTAGACGTCATGGAGGGCCTGCGAGCCGAGCAGCGGAAGACCGCGACGGTGCTACGCGAGCGCGATGCTCACATCGCAGATCTGGAAGTCGGGCTCGATCGATTGAAGGGCGCGGCAGAGGGTTATCGGCGGGACATAGTTCAGTTAGAAACTCTCGTGCAGCGCATGGAAGATGATGGGAAGGCGACAGAGGCGAAACTACAGGCCGATCTCGACGGTACAAAAGCGCAACTCTCCGAGCGCGAGAGTTTCATTGCTGATCTCGAAGCAAAACTTGCAAACACGCTGAAGCAAGCCGCCGAGTTGGAGACCAAGCTCAAGGACCTTCAGAGATGCAAGGACGCCGACACCAAAATGCGGAATAAATTCTCAGGCGAAGCCCTCAAGTTGAAAGACAAGCGCATCCTGGATCTCAGACAAGAGATCCACCTAATCCACGAGAAGCTTAGGAGCGCGCACGAGACGAGCATGCAGCTGCGTATGGAGAACACCGGACTAAGAAGAAGGGCAGAGAGGGCGGAAGAGCAGGAGCAACTTGCGAAAGAGGCTGTCGACAAGATGAAAGTCGAGCTTGAGAAAGTTACAACCGCGGCGAGTGCGAGAAGAACAACAAGATCTCGGTCACGAGAGAATGCAGGCCTGGCGACACCGGAACCTCAGCCAGGCATGTTTCTCTCGGCGCGTCTTGCTCGCTCGGGTAGTGGGAAGGATAGGAAGAGGAGGAGGCACGACAGCGGTCTAGGGCTTTTGGATGAGGATGAGATTGGGCTCATGTCGTAATATCTTTCATTTGTCATATCCAATATGTGTGTACTTCTACTTCGCTCTTTAGATCTGGGTTTCTTTTGTGGCATCATTAGAATTAGCGCTTGTTTTTGTGTTTCTGGGTTTGCAGCGAAATGGTACTCTAGGCTAGTTGAGCCTACAAGATCAGATAATCTAAAAAGTTATCTCTTCACTTTGCTGCTATCTTATCCGGGAAGGACTGTCGTATTTCATCAGCGTGTCACAGCATGCCCACCTCCGAGGTACGCAGCATAATGGGGTAGAGAAAGTGTGGCTTGCGGGGGAAATACGATTGATCGAAGACAGCTTCCGATCATGGGCTGATGCAGCATCGATCGTGCAGTCAGAAGCACCCAAAAACATCCTCATCCGATAATACGTTCGTGACGCGAAATTGCCTACCGGAGAGAGGTAGACCTCTTTGATCACAGCAACAAGATTAGAGCGCCCGTTGAGTACCATCCGCAGCCACTTTCGGATTATATCGACGTCGATTCCTTGCTTCCACAAGTACTTATTACTTTCTCCACGTATGCATCCACTGTCCTCTTTTCTTTTCATCTTAAACAAGATCGACTTAGTTTTCGTTATCGGAACCGGGCAAGAGTTCTCGTCACTATCCGCGCTTGCTGGTAGCCAAGCGCTGTGGCGTGCAGAACGATAACATATCACAAAATGGGTTGCAGAGTACTGCATATGATTTTCGCTGCACATTAGTCGGTGGGTTTCGTATTCAATTTGCAGGTCGCTGCTTCAACGGCCAATGTATCAATTAATCAATAATCGGGGGATGGTAGGAAGATACTCTTCCTTGCCAGCTTCTTGGTCTTTACCTCACAAGTAAACTCGAATCCGTTATTTTCAACAGTTCAAAAGCACAGAAGCCGAGCATCAGCAACATCAGTCAACGTTTGAGTTTACTTGCCGCAATGCCTATTCGACCTACTACCCCCACAGACACCCTGGTGCCCGTGGCGTCGTCAGCTAGTAGCCGCAAGGCCACTACGATCGAGTCAGAGATCTCGTCCAATACTGTTTCGTGGGGTCCGGGCTCGTTGACACAACCCTCCCCTTGTCTCTATCCTCGCTTCCCCCCTATCGCCTTTTTACCCTCGAGAACATCGCCCACTGAACTTCCGACGCACCACCCATACTCCGAGTCCGCAGTGCACTACAACGATTTCCCCCGCAATGGAGTGTCTGACTTATTACCGTACATCGACGGCCGTTCCGGTCGCACGATGCATGTTATGGGCATTGTATGCGTCGTAGCCGTCATAACCATCATACTTCTCGTCATTCTGATTCTAAGGTACGGACACGTGCCATTGCATCGTGTTATGGGGCAAGAATGCTGACCCTGAAAAGCCTTTTGACAAAGAACAAGAATTGAAAGACTTAGGCAAGGCCTCGGTAGCGTTATTATAGGCAGCTCGGCTTCGGCAGATGGAAATCGATTGAGTTCAACTGAGGTGTTCATCGGCGTTCTAAGATATTGGACTTCACCGAAAGATACGAAGAATAATAAAACAAGCTGCGTCTGTGATAAGTGTGGCCTTATCCACAGAGGGCAACAAGCGATCGAATGACGGCCATAACTAGCGAGCAGAGTGTAAATAGGATGAGTGCTCGTAGATCAGTAATACGCAAAGGCAACACCGTTGAAATAACCGAGAAATTCATTCCTAATGTGATGCCTCGAGCGATAGAATCTCTTCTTCGATTGGTTATGGCCTATATCGCAAGAGCTAAAGTTAAACTGCGTGCGGCGAACGCAGGACTGCGCTCAGCACTATAATTCTCAGAGTCAGTTTGGGCGTGACTCGCGAGAGCCCCAAAAGCTACTGGACACTTTTAGACCCGAAAAGGGAAGCCTATGCTCTGAAGGCCTCAGAAATCACCAAAAGATATTGGCGAAGATCTGAGAATTAGTTTGTATCATCCCAAACTTTCAAGTCGGTTGCGCCATATCAAGATTTCGGACTGAGTCATGTGAGCTATTCTCATCTTTACGAAGAACTTAATCGTTATCACAACACCCAAGGTTTGTTTCTATATTCGGAATATGACATGTTGGTCGTCGCGATAATCTGAAGTCCTCCAATTCTGCTAATCGAAGGGCTAAAAGGCAATGATTGAAAAGTCTGATATAAAGAGTGATGTCGATATAATGCAGCGATCACCTACCGAGAGTTAGTCGTGTCATACTCTCTAGATATACCTTTGTAATGCAGTATCTGACAACCTAGAATTCTAATGATGCTGATGACGAGAGGCCTTATTCAGTTTACTTCTATTATCTTCGACAGCAGAATTCCGAGGAATAGGTTCACAGGCATGTGACAGAGGCTGGGAAGGAAACAGCGCCTGTTGTAGCTTGTTGATATCGAGAGTAATCGCAAAAATTGCTAGGATATTACCTTTAGGAGCGTAGAACTACATGCACAGGCAAAGGACAGAGAGAGATTCAACTTACCAGCCTGGCTGCGATGAACAGATCTTTTAATCTGGCGCCGCCTCCTTCCATAGCTAATATAGAACTAATAGTGAAATATTCAGAAAGAAGACCTTTCCTTAGACCTATACCAGATTAGACCTGCTGCTCTAGCGAGAAAGCAGTACTTGTATAATTCCTAGTCGAACCAGATGTGACAGACGGGTAGCGCCCACACTTAATCAGTTCTTTATATGTTTAGCTGTTTGAAGATACAAACTCAGAATTGCACTAACTTAATACGAGATTAACATTAGCAAGGCTAAACACACTGTTGAATATATATTGATTAATTGTTAGCATATTGTATGCGATAGTGTCCTGCCAGTTCAGTACAACCACATGTGAAATTTATATCGGGATGATAGGGACGAGCTCGACCTTTTAAGATTTCATTTTCACTTGTCGCACTGACAAACCAAGTCAATGTTCAGCTATTTCATTATAGCATCTAAAATCTGCGCAGGTTTTTTCATCATACATCGCACCCTGCCGTTTCTCTTGAATCAAACATCAACTCTGTTTCCGGACTCTCCGCAAATACAAGACATTCGTATCATAGTAGAGTTAGTGCCATCAGATGCCACGTCACTACGAGATCCAACGCCGATGATACCGTGAAGGTAGGGACTCATAGTTGAGAATACTTATTCTCGTGGGTTACCCCTTGGCAATGGACGTTCATTACCGATAACAGTCGCAGCCCGCAGCTTGTTCCAGGAAAGTAGCTCGAACTGCACGGATTTCCAGTTCCCCTGCGTAGTTTGCTGGGTTTCGTGAAACCATATCCACTCTGAACGCAATTCATCGAGCAAAACTGATAGTTCGAATATCTCCAGAGGAAATTCACAGTAAGTTCCGTAGCGATTATGGAACTGCTTGAGGCCCCTTTGTTGTGCGATGTCTATATGAAGTATATAAGCAAATTTGAAGCATAAGTCGTTGTGAATGTGGGCTGGAACTTACCTTGTAGAGCTTGAAATGTGTCCAGAGTGGACTGATTTACCTTGTGTCTGCTTGCGCATAGACACGGGAACACTGTCGTGCGACCTGATAAGAAGTTACTGAGTTCATCCTTGCCCTCACATTTAAGAATGAATATGATGTAAATAGTCTTAAGGTCCTTGAACCACCGGAGAAAGTTGACAGCCCCAACAGGGCAAGTCCCAGGTAGGTGAAAGCCAAGGTGAGCGCACTGAAACCCAAAGGGCTTGTATTTTGGGGTTTTCATGTAGCCGTTCCAGAAGAAGTCGAGCTCAATCCCAACTTGAGTGATGCCAGCGAAGATCTCTCTGTTCTCCACGTGGCTCAGTAGGGCCAGCGAAGCTTGGGTAGTGCCGTAATTGAATCGAAAGGTGACGAGGTCGGTATCAGCGCAGATGTTGGCAGCAACCCCGTTCTCCTCCACTCTGCGTCTACGCCTGTATGACGTATCCTTGTAAAGAAGCTTGAGTTGATTGCGTTGTTTCGCCTCACGCTGGAGCTTGCTAAAGACGTATTCGGAACAACTGTCTATTTTGGCGAGGGTGAGTCGCTCGCGCCAGGCAGACGCATCATCCTTTTGGTCATTATCGGGTCGCATAACCAGTTTTGTGGGTGATTGTGGGTTTATGAGGAGCCGGAATCGGTGAGCGCCCGAAGACCACTCCACAAAGGCATACTCCCAGACCATGACCTTTAACTCGTTTGGGAGTCGTGGGTAAAATAGGAATTCGGTTGGTGCCATGGTAGTGGAGGATAGCTGACTCTTCTTCCGGACTTCGTGTATGATTCTATATACAAGTCTCGAAAGCTGAAGGGGCGTCTGGGTTTGGCAAATCCGAATACTTTATGCTTAGTAGTAGTATGCTAGATGTTTGTAGGGGTTTTGAGAGTTAGAAAGCATAAGGCCAATATGTCTATCAATGAGTAGTGAAGCACGCGGTTCTATGATGTGTTTCCAGTTGGTAATCAGGTATGTCTTGAGTTTGTGTTTGCATTCAAGGCCAAGATTTGGAACGTGGTAGTAGAGTTAAAGTTGAGATGTGCTGAGTACCTATGCCTAGAGACGTGAAGTGATTGCGAGAATACTAACCAGGTAGATAATGCGAGGAGATAGCTGAGGTACTTGAGCTGTTGAGATTGATCTGAAGGCGGACGAAAGGGCTCTTTACCAGTGTGCTAGATGGGGAGCTCGAAATATTTTGAACCCTGTGAGCACCTAGAAGGGTAATCTTAATGACCTGAATCGAGAGTTGGCTGTGAATAATGGTGTTAAGATAGAAGATCTATCGAGCGTGTAGCTTGATGGACTTACGAAGGAAGCTACTAAAGTGATTGTTGTGCTGTATGATATTGATGTGAAATTCCAAAGATAAGCTCCTCTGCGAGATAATAAATAATAAATGAAGGGACGGTGCTTCACAGACGCAGCAGGACTTCGAGTTTCACGACTAGAAGAATCTCTCTGATGTGTAGCTCTAGGCAGGAAAGTACCCAGATAGCCTGTGCTAGTTGTGTATGGTCTGAGGGTATTTCAGGAATTGATGATTCTGCTCCTGCCGTTTCTGGTGAGATAACTCCACTAGGTTCTCAAGCAACAGCATGGCTAATATGGTGCATTTTCTTATTGCTGTTGCTTCCATTACATCTCGAATATGTCGTCGTCAGGCTTCCATTGCCTGCTTTGGTAACTACGGCGGAATTCAAAAAAAGAAAGAGAAAAAAGAAAAAAAAGAAAAGGTCCGCTCGCCTTTCCTCGAGACGGCATGGGAACTAAGCAAAAGATGTGTTGATAGAATACGCAACTTGAGGCATGCGCACAAGTAAGCTAAGTACCTGGTCAATCTCATACGCCAAGGCACCGCGGTACCGAACATAGAGAAAAAATGGTAGTGAGTACCAGGCACAAGCTGGCTTATAACTTGCCGAGGATACGTGATTGCAAGAGGCTGTTCACCCTCTCTAAGGAGCAGCATTCAAAAAGGGCATGTTTAAGGCCCTACTAGTAACTTTCAAGCATAATTGTTGCTGGAATCAACGAACGAAGAAGCACAGAGCGAATATAGCTGAGTGTCACCCAATTCACAGAAACTTGGTCCTAGAACAGACGATCTGGTAGACTTCCAATCAAATACAAGCAAGAAGCTTGGACTAATCTATGATATTTCGCTCTTTTGCGCGAACGTTACTGCATGGACCTGTACCCAGTCTAGTCGTACATATGAATACATAGATCACGCCCCGGCGACCACGGCCAAATTCTCGTATATCGTGCGCTTCACGGCGTAAAAAGTACCACCCATCTGGCCGGCCGGGCCACTACCGATAGGAAGCCCAATGCTCTCCACGTCGATCCGGCCCGTCGCCGTCTTCCGAACTACGACTGAGCCGTCAATTAACAAGGTACCCTCTCCCCTAAACTCGGCCGTATGGCCGGATTGTTGCATCGCTTTCCTTAGGTCGGCCAACCGTAAATCTCCGACGTGGAGAGGCTGTGCCACGGAGCGAGTGGCCGACGCCATGTTCATGGGCAACACATCGAGCGTTGGCTCCATGGGGACCTCTGCTGGTTCGTTTGCCTGTGGCTCCTCCGTCTTGATGCGTTTGTTTGCCGTTTCTTCGTCGTTATTCCGTGCAGGTTGTTTCTGAGCGGCGAGGAGCCGGCCCGTTACGGTTGCGATACTCAATCCACGGACACTCTGCCATTTCAGTTGCTTTATCAGGGTTGGTGCGAGTTTGACCACCCAAGCGTTTGTATCGACACTTGCATCGATGATAGTTCCAATGTTAGGTGTATAAATGTCGAATGAACCCTCCGCTATGAGCTTCTTACAATCAGAGGCTAGTGCCATTGTATCTTCGCTGCTTCCTCCAACGAGAATAAGCTTTCGGGGCTGGATGAGAGGTATGAGCATGTGAAGACTGCGCTTGTCGTGAATACCGGCAAAGTCGACGAAGTCAATCTGAAGTTTAATCGCAATCCTTTCTGTTGTGATCACTAGCTTTGATGGACCATTCACCGTCTCATCCTGATCGTCAGGAATAACATCCAGCTCATCGTCCACCCCACCGTCCGGTAAGTTCATTTGGAACTCGTCACTTATGTTTCGTACCAGCGCCGGCCGCTTATTGACTTGAGACCCACCATTCTTGTTTGTGGGAGCAGCATCGTCCCATTTGCGCTTTTTCCCTAAATTGTCGTGGCTAACACCCTTTCCAAGTTGATCAATGTCGACCCCATCGCCATCGTCCCGTTCCTCAGCTCTCAAAAAGTCCTCCGGTCGAATGATCTCGCCATATTCATCGTCGCGTTTCCGCCGCACAGGATGGGGATACAACCTGTCCCTCCCTTTCTTCTCCCTTACATCGAAATCATGAACTCCTTTCTTCTTTAGCAATACATTGACACCCAGGTCTTCGTCGGTAAGTGCAGCTTTCTTCCTGCCAACCTGGCCCAGAGTCGTTGCAGCATTTAGAGCCCTGCCTTGCTGCTCATCTTCGGAATCCTCCGACTCTGATGACGACTCGGAAACGTCATCTCCAACGTCTCCAGATGTTTCCAATGTAGCCCCCCCTCCTCCCTGTAGAGTCGTCTGGAGTTGGCGTTGTTGAGCAAGCCATTGTTGATATCTGGCGAGATCGTTGCCTTCCAATGCTTCTTTCCGGGCATCTATGAAGTCAAGATCTTGTGGGGTATCGCCGTTCGCTTCGCCCTGAGTGGTATACTCCTGACGCTCTTTCCACCAGGTCCAGAGAGTTCTCGCCAATGATGGGTGTGATGATGACGCTAATGACGGATACTCTGTTAGAATGACCTTGTTGGCGGGGTCCTGGGCAAGGTGCCTTAAAACCGTTTTTGAGAAACCCCATTCCAGACTTGCATCGCTGGCAATAATAACCTTGCCAACCGGCGTGTCACCGTCACTATCGCGTGAAAGCACCTTATCAATCTGCCCTCTCCTGTCCAGTAAGCGTAGATATCTGAAGTCGAACGGTCCGGCATCCTTTGCTTGCCTCATCCCATCTGCGGCACCAGTCGCTCTTTTGGAACCGTCGGCGACAGCTTCAAACTCGCGTACAATACTGTCATCCATCCACTCAAGCATGCTCCGGGCATATCTCATCACACTATGGACATTGCGCCCTGCCAAGTAGAGCCTGGCCTGGCTGAGCTTGCCATCGGCGGATGGTGAATCGGCTCTCCATGCATGCTCCAGCAGATAGGCCAGCTCTAGCACGCGAGCGCTAGAGTCTGTAGGTATGAGTACTGTCCCGCCCTTGGCAACACATGTTCTCACTTTATCCAGGAGCTGCTCATCTCGTTTCGTCCGGCCGCCGGAGAGGGATTGCTTTTCACTTCCGCGACTGCTACAAACTAGAGCTGTAGGCTTTCTCAACTGTTCGATCACCTCAGCGCCGCCACCACCAGCTCCGCCCAGCCAGGCAGCGCCGGCATAGACATTCTCGCGCCCTTGGTTCCAATCCACAGCATATACGATGGATTCGAGGCCATGCTGTATATGCCATATAGTGCCACCCAGAGTATGGCCCGAATTGTAGGCAGTGATGGTCAGGCCGTTGAGGGGCGGAGAAAAGGGCGAACCCAAAGGTTGGTGCGGCTGTGAGTATTTCAGGGGATGAATGAGTGAGAAGTATGTGGCGATCTCGTCGGTTGTGGGGGCTTGTAGAAGGAAGTCGGATGAAGCATGATGATCCTGGTAGGATACGCTGTCTAGGGCGCTCGAAGGGATGGTGGTCGCAGCAGCAGGTGTCGACGCGTACAGGTCCTGTAGCAGGGTGCGGCCAAGCCCGATGATGGGGCCTGTCGCATAGACGGGGATGCGCGTGAAGAGCGGAAAGTGTTTGCAGCAGTGGGCGAAGGCGGCGATGTGCTCGGTGGTCGCGTGGGTGAGGAGGATTAAAGACAGAGTCGGCACTTGTCTGCGCAGGCGTTGTTAGTCACTCAGTTGAGGTGGTGGGAGAGAAGAGGCGACGTACTTCTCCAGCTCCTTGAGCTTGGCGATGTCAAACGATTCATCCCAACCGACGCCGACGAGTATCTTGATGCCCCCGTCCAGCTCGATGATAGATTGCGATGCGGCGGATTCGGAGAGCGCCCCTAGCAATGGGCTGAAGGTGAACATGGCTGCATGATATGATGCCGTGCGCTCGCGCGTTCCTTGCGCCTCAATGTGAGCAGCCTACAAGCCCATCTAAAGCCAACTTTCGGTGGTGCGATATTCAAGTATCGGTGTATCGTGGAGCTCGTGAGGGGGCTGCGAGAGGCGAAAGGAGACACGGCGACTGTACACTGGCTACCTGTTATTGATACGGCGTTGGGACTAAGTAGGTAGGGAATGGAAGGATTGCGATGATGTCGCGCGTCAAAGAATTTTGTCTTACATTATACATGTAGTATGCCTAAGTACTTACAGCAAGAGCCCCTACAATGCTAGTGGTTACAGTGGGCACTACCTAGTAACTATAATCCCACTAACTCTACGAGGGGTGGAGTATGTACCCTGTAACTACAGACGGTACCGACCCCGGCAGATATCCGGAAGTTGATGGTTCAATCCGATTCCCCAATGGTCCAGTTTGGGAATAGCAATTCGTAACTGTGGCCTCAATAGACATTCGATCAAGAAAGCTTGTCGCATATTCCACCACGGCTGTTCTCGTTACTCCCCATTGGCGCCTCAACAGTTGGTTCACGCCGTCGAGCTCTCAATTCTTCTTGGCCGCCAACACGAAGTCGCAATGACACCCTTCGCCGTGGTGTAGACAGATCGATCCCTAATAGCGTGTCGCCGGGTACAGCGCCATGAACGATCACACAGCGTATCACGCCCTCGGGCAGGGCGAGCAGCTCGACCCGAACGATCCCACTCGCACCTCGCAGCCAGCGCCTCCCCAGTTCCAGCCACCCATTGCTCAGCAGCCATACCAGCAGCCATACCAGCAGCCATACCAGCAGCAGTACGGGTCGCCCGCACCCCCTCCGGGCCAGCAGTACTACGGCAGTCCCCCGCCGCCCGTGGGCAGTGCCTCTCCCGCCGGAGCTGTGCCCGGGTTTGCCCCTCCAACTGCAGACGGTGCAGGGCTGGCCTCCCAGATGGCCGGCATGTCGTTAGACGGACAACACACCGCGAGGAGAAAGAAGAAGGACCGCCATGCATTCCATACTGTCGAGGCCCCCGTCGGCTCTTCCCAGGCGTACAATGGCATCCCGGCAGCAGGAACCCCGGCGACCGCCTTTCTTAACGCCGATCCTTCGACGACCATCGGTGGCCAGTTCCTTAACCAGCCAGCTTCACCAAACCAGTTCCCGACTCCCGGCGCCTCACCATACGGTCCCGCATCCCCCAACCAGTTCCCAGCTCCTGCCAATGGCCCATTCAACCCCGCTTCGCCTGCGTCACCCGCCGAGTTCGCCGCCAGAACCGGTCAGTCGCAAGCGCCAAATTTCGCAGCGGCCTCGGGTGGTGGCGGCGTCTCGCCCGACGAGATTCCCAGCGTGCCTGTGTCGAGAGATATCCCACAGCAGTACTACTTGGGCAATGTTTATCCCACCTTTGAGCGTCATGTCCCGCCTCCTGCTACCATCTCCTTTGTGGCGTTTGATCAGGGGAACTCTTCGCCAAAATTCACACGATTAACCATGAACAATATACCTGCGAGTGCCGAGAGCCTCAATAGTACTGGTCTCCCTCTTGGCCTCGTTCTCCAACCCCTGGCTCCCCTTCAGGCTGGTGAGCTAGAGATTCCCGTTCTCGATTTTGGAGACCAAGGACCGCCGAGATGTCGCCGGTGTCGGGCCTACATTAACCCTTTCATGATGTTTCGCTCTGGGGGTAGCAAGTTTGTTTGTAACCTTTGTACCTACCCCAACGACACGCCCCCTGAATATTTCTGCGCCACGACGCCGCAGGGGGTTAGGGGAGACCGGGATCAAAGACCGGAGTTAACCAGAGGCACTGTTGAGTTCACAGTGCCTAAGGAGTACTGGACGAGAGAACCAACTGGTCTGAACTGGCTTTTCATCATCGATGTAACACAAGAAGCCTTTAATAAGGGTTTCCTGGAGGCTTTTTGTGAGGGTATTCTCTCGGCCCTTTATGCGCCTGAAGGAAGTGACGATATTGACGAAAATGGGGAACCGAAGCGGCAGATACCGCCTGGGGCTAAGGTCGGATTTGTTACGTACGACAAAGATGTCCACTTTTACAACTGCAATGTAAGCTCCCAGCGCCAAAGCCACCGGACGGTGGCTTGACATGCATGTACTAATATTGGCCAGCCTGCTCTTGAACAAGCCCAGATGATGATCATGCCTGATATTGAGGATCCTTTTGTCCCTCTTAGCGATGGTCTTTTCGTTGATCCGTATGAATCAAAAGCCATTATCACCTCGCTTCTGACCAGGTTACCTACCCTTTTTGCCGATATTAAGAACCCTGAGCCCGCTTTATTGCCAGCCCTGGGTGCTGCTCTGGCCGCCTTGGAAAAGACGGGAGGAAAGATGGTGTGTTCGTTATCAGCTCTTCCAACATGGGGACCGGGTCGCCTCTTCATGAGAGATGATGGAAAATACCCCGGAGGCGAGATCGACAAGAAGCTGTTCACAACTGAGCACCCTGGTTGGAAGAAGACCGCAGAGAAGATGGTTGCCGCTGGTGCTGGTATAGACTTTTTTCTTGCAGCTCCATCCGGTGGCTACTTGGATGTCGCAACAATCGGTGAGTCTCACGTTTCATTTTAGGGGAATCAAATGAAAACTGACTTTACGAAGGTTACGTGTCTTCTACAACAGGCGGCGAGACCTTCTATTACCCCAACTTTGTAGCCGGTCGTGATAATTCCAAGCTATCGCAGGAAATCAAGCATACCGTTACCAGAGAAACCGGTTATCAGGCGCTAATGAAGGTCCGCTGCTCGAATGGACTGCAAATATCCTCATATCATGGCAATTTCGTACAGCACACTTTTGGAGCTGACTTGGAAATTGGGGTTATCGATGCGGACAAGGCTATAGGCGTCACCTTCGGCTACGATGGAAAACTCGATTCTAAACTCGATGCACACTTTCAATCCGCACTCCTCTACACGACCGCTTCGGGCCAACGCCGAGTCCGTTGCTGTAATGTGATCGCCAGTGTTAGCAATAATGCGAGAGAGTGCATGAAATTCATCGATCAAGATTCTGTGTACACTATCATGGCAAAGGAGGCCGCGTCAAAACTTTCTTCAAGTTCAAGCACTCTAAAAGATGTAAGACAGGCTATAACCGAGAAAACGATTGATATTCTGGCAGGTTACCGTAAAAACTTTTCTTCACAGCCTCACCCGCCAGGACAGCTCGTTATGCCCGAGAAGCTAAAAGAATTATCAATGTACATGCTCGGCCTTATCAAGAGTCGAGCCTTTAAAGGGGGCAACGAAACCTCGGATCGAAGGGTGCATGAGCTGCGCATGATCAGATCAATGGGTCCTACTGAGCTCAGTTTATATCTCTATCCCCGCATGATTCCAATACATAACCTCGACCCTGATGACGGTTTCCCCGATGAAAAAACTGGCCATCTGAAGTTGCCACCGGCCATCCGGACATCTTTCAGTCGGGTCGAGCCGGGTGGTGTCTATTTAGTTGATAATGGGCAACAGTGCCTGCTATGGTTCCATGCACAGACTTCACCAAACCTGCTAACAGACCTTTTTGGCGAGGACAAGGACAGTCTCAAATCGCTTGATCCCTACAGCGCCACCCTACCTGTCTTGCAAACACACTTGAATGCTCAGGTCCGGAATATTATAGAATTCCTCAAGACACTTCGTGGCTCAAAAGCATTAACTATTCAGCTCGCAAGACAAGGTATCGACGGTGCTGAGTACGAATTCGCTAGGATGTTAATAGAGGACCGGAACAATGAAGCCCAGAGCTATGTAGATTGGCTTGTTCATATTCACAAGGGCGTACAGCTTGAAGTAAGCTAATTCTCATACTATGACGTGGTATTGTACCGAAACTGATGCTATGTTACTAGCTGGCGGGTCAGAGGCGTAAAGAGGGCGACGAGGGAAGTTCTATAGCATCTAGTTTCTCCGGCCTACGTCCAAGTTACTGGTGAGGTCACAACGATGGAATCATGTGTTACGAATCTATACGCATGGCATTGGGAGGCGCATTAGAATCTGGATTGAGAGCGGGCATGACAAACTCTAGGAGAATTACTCGCGAGAAATAACATTCTACCAAGACTGGATTTGTCACTCTTACAGAGTAGCGTTTTTTTTTTTATAAAAAAAGCCATATTCTCAAACACATCACCAACAACACTAAAACAGGCGAATGTACTGATTCCTAGGACCAGCATTCGCCTTTCTGAACGCATTTTCGAAATGAAAGGCTACCAGCATGTCGCAAGGCACGCTTTGATTGCTTAAATTACTCTTTTCAGTAGTCACCTGTGTGCTGCGCCGGTCTTTGTGCCATTCGCTGAGACATAGGCTCACCGGTTAAGCCTACAGCCATGTAAGAAGCCGTGTCAATGTGATATCCTTCCCATCATTCCAAGCCATTATGTGGTCTATTTTCAAAATTCGCATTATGATTCTGTATCCTAAGCGCAGTAATGTCCCTGATTCGCCCCTATTAATTAATAAAAGGTATCGCGTGTACGCGTCTCGACGTAATATAACCTAAGAGAGCGTCCTGTCTGCATAGTGTAGGAGATTCCGTCACGTCCGTTTGGGCATCACAATTCCAGTATCGCCAACACGACAAGCCGCAGCGGGCGCCACTTGACACACACCGCGCACAATATGCGCATGCACGGTACTTACTCTACGTACGAAGAGAATCGCGGCCGAGAGCGGGACGAACCTGCATCGTGGTTTGATCATGAATATATGTACGTGATCTATCACAATAACTGTGGTGGCGGCCCGCGACAGCGGCCACCAGTTCGTGTTTTACACACATATGCGCGTTCCCTCGTGTATGGCGCGGTGTGGGTGTCAGTCATGTCAGCGTTTGCTTCTTTCGCGTATTCTACTACAGAAGTACTACATTACTCAAGCGGGCTTAGTTGATAGTCAGTCACCCCTATGGTGAAATCCCGAGCTCCCAAATATGGCGCTCGCGATCGCCGCTACTTAGCCGCCAGCATGCAGGCTTGCATATTCAGACAGAAAGCAGAAGCCTGTGATCTCATGTTTTCTTTCAGTGGAGGATTTCACTTGTAGTACTTTTGTAGCACTTGTGTAGCACCTTTTTAAACTATGCCCGAAGATGAAATATTTGCGGCGGTCGCGGCTCTCGAGTCTCAGGTCCCGCGGGATCACATATCGCATGTAGGCTTGAGACCACCCATCACTATATGTCCATGTATTGCGATCAAGCTGATGGTGGCGATGGCGGTAAGAAGGTACATGTATTTGGACGAGAACGCATCTCACCGGGTGAACAAACTTGTGACCATGAAAGTTCTATTACTAAATAAAGCCGGTGAGGTATATCGCGATTATATATAATTGGTTCGTCTTAGGCCTTCTCCCATGTAGCGTTTCTCTCGGTATTTCCATTATGTGAGCTTCCATCCTCTAAGAGATACTGATGCTTCGCAGAGATAGATATAACATCCGAAGGGCGGGAGATCTTGACCGGTGAAGAATCGCCTCGGTAGGTATTGGAGTAGGCTTCTCGCGCGTTCGTTGGGGCGGGTTGTGGCTCTCCAATAGCGTCCAGAAAACTCGGGATTTTGCAGCCAATAAAGAAATGGTCTCACATGGCTTGTCTCTCAAACAAGTTCGAGGCTTGCGCATAGATTTGCCCAAGCTAGATGCTCGATTGTCTCATTGATGCATATGATGCCAACGCAAGTAAGACTCCCGAGCTTAATTTTTCAATTGGAGATACGCGTTTGATTTCGACTATCTGGAACATAAGATGAACACTGTCAGGTCGTATCCTCACCGCTCCATGACTTTGGAACATAGGCTCACCGCTTGTGCACATAAGCCCGTTCGTCAGCTATGTTGAAACTAGATGTAATTATGAGAATCTCCGTGCATAATATGTGCCAGACAACATGCCTGCTAGTGCGTAGTAAAGACTTAGACTCTAGAGTAGAGATTGAATAGAAATTGTGGATTTTATAGCGGACTTGAGGAGTGCAATTGGAAACATCTGTGCAAGTTATCGAAGCTTCAAACTCACGATCGCTCCAGATAAGATAAGTCGTTATGCCGACTTCTCATATTGCCCAAGGTGCTTGTAGATGCTCTCAACTCTTTGTAGTAGCGTATCTTGCTCTAATCCCTTCGTAAAATTACGAGGCAACGTGAACCTTTCACAAATAGCCCACAGATAAAGCACCAAGTGGTAGACTGTGAGTCGGATTCTATATATGACATCGTGTCCCACTATCCATAAGTGAATACCTCTCGAGACAAAATCATGAACGCCAAGACTTTCCAAAACGCAAAAGCAGTATTAGGATCATTCTCAGGTCCCGCGACACAGAACAGTGATGGTCGGATGGATCCGGCATAGGATGTATTGCCCATTGTGCAATGGAGTACAACCGTTTGATTGCTGACCTTTATTAAATTGTGAGCATCGAGATGTCGTACCGGGGATCTGGGCGGTTCACGAGATTGTGTATTTCGCTTGCGCTAAAGACACGCTGGAAGATCTCAAAATCTGTCGGTTTCGTCGAGTCTCCAGCTAAGTGCGGGCCAGAGCTGACGGATGACTTCAGCTTTCCCTTAGGGCCGCTAAAATGGCAGTGCTTGCTCTTTTTGGCTATATCATCAAGGATGAGTTTTGCCGTGCTCTGGTAACCGTCTTCAAAGACGAATGCTACATGATCGAAACGGCCGCGAATATCTGGATCATACAGAAACGCCTCTCTCCAGATTTCTGCCAGTTCCTGAGGTGGGTTACGATGAGCATTCCCTAGACCAAAATCTCCGATGACCACAGACCTATGGCCGTAGTAGGCACATATTCTGAGCGCTGACCGGATTTTGTTCTTGACCAAATCACGTTCGAGCGGAAATGCGTATTTTGAACCCATCTGGCCCAGTTTCGGCCATCGTGTTGCAGGCATGGAAATGACTGGTAGATCATACCATTGATCTAGTTTCTTGTATTGCTCATGGGGTCCACGGAAGACTACAACATATTCAGAGTAAATGCCACCTTCTGATGGGATTGGATAGTTGCATTCGACCTGAGATCCGGGCCCTGGTATACTCAACGTAGCCGAAAGGGTGCTCCGTCTGCACAACCGTTCTTCATACCCAACGGCTCCAGTTTCCCAATCACCTCCAGCCCGCTTGTCGTTGGCTGTGCAGATGAATGGTATGCGAGTCTGAACTCGCTCTTTCCAGTTGATGGTAAAGTCAACAGGGTCACCCACACACACATCTTGTTCATCCAAGTCAGACGCGGCTTCTTAGTTCAATAGCTGGATGAACTCACAAAAATCTGGATTGGGAGGCAGCGAAGGACCCAGAGGCTGTAACGGGATCTGCTCGAGAGGCTTTTGAAAAAGATAGGAATAAGTTGGCCATTGGTGCGCATATTCGCTCCTAATGATTGGAATGTAGTGCCTCTTAGCTTCAGCCGCCACTTCGGTAGGTTTGGGCTTAGACGAAGGCATTTCTGTGGGCGTCCCAAGAAAGAAGTGATGATTACCCCTATTGATTCTCGTCTGTGTCAAATACCTTCCACCGCAGATATATCATGATGTCCATGTGAGCTAATGAGATGGCAGGAGATAGATTGATACTTATAGTACAGTCACAGGTAATGCACGGGTTCCGGTCCAGTTGCGACAAATAGCTCAGCAAAGCATCTCGGCGGCATTCGAGTGGATGTTTCGAGCAGGGTAAGCAAAATCAGCAAAGCGACGAAAAGCGGTATGAACCCTGTGTCACCAAATCGAAATGATTGCATGATCAAGCTCCATATGTCCTAGACATTCAAATGAGCTAGAGAAGCAGGGCATTGGATATGCTCAAAGACGTAAGGATGTAGCTGTTCCTTCTAGCTTATCTTCGAGAAACTGTAAAGAATCAGATCTACAGTCTTGTAAGACCATCAACCTCCCAGGCGGACGGGTATCGATGATCCAGGTGAGATCAGGAAACACACTACAGATAGCCGAGGTTGCACAGATCTAAGCTGTACTCCCACCGTACAGCATCGTAAAACTGTCTGGGACCAGGATGAGACGACAGGGCCCTACGTTATCGAAGAACCTGAGCATGTACTCGCCTAAGGCCAAACATACCCAATCCAGAGCTCGACACTGCGAGATGCTTCCGCTAGCATAGACGGGGCTCTCTGGTTGTTTAGTCAAATGTCCCGATAGAAGCTTCGATTTGCAGGATCCCGTGTCACATCGCCAGATGAGAGACATACACATCTCTATCAGGAATAGAACATGTATACGCAATCACAACCTGAAGATATGTGAGAGAACCAAGGACCGGACGCCCAACCTACCTACTACTATTGGCCTTGGGCCATAGTGTAAGGTTGACGTAAACCCTTTGGATATCTCAACGACTATTGGAACCTTCAAAAGGCGCGTAAAAAATGCATATCGTGTAATTTGTGATATATGAATTCGGTGGCAGAAGTAACGGAGATTGGCGTGCAGGTGGCACCCGGGCGGCGCGGGCAGGTAGTCTTAGCTAAGATGAGTAGCAGAGTAGTTGTGTAGCAAAGATTATCTCCCGCTCTCTATACGTAAACATAGCAAGACGAGTATGGGTTGCGACGAGAGAAGATCAAACAATGCCTATCTTTACGTATAGAGGTCAGTCAGTCATACTAGTAATGGACATCCTATGGTACCAGTACCATGGACGTCGTGACAATGTCTCCACATTATGAGACCTTATAACGGCACGTCCTCCGTAGAAGCAGAAGCATGATCTCGAATGTGGTTATCTGGTTATGGCGCTGTGAACCAGGACCGTGTCTCGTGTGAAAGCCATCACGCACGGCAGATCATATTTCCGGAGTTAGCACGATCTCTGACCCACTCGTGCGCTGCACTATACCTAAAGAGGAATAGGTCGATTTCTACCGCGGCCTACCAGGGTGCTGCGTTTTCATGATCCCGAGCAACTCATCAACTCACTCATCTTGAGCCCAGCTCATGAAAACGACACCGGTATTTTTTTCACTAGTATCTCCGTTTTGAATATGCTCGTCTCTCTATCATGATTCAAGTATGAAAATCTCCAAATTCAACGTTCGCGTTCGCTGTTCTCGTCGTACACGTCTCGATCAAGCTTGAGATGTCTATACTACTCTTCAGTGGACGAGGAGCCTTGTCAAGAACATATCGAAGCCGCTTCATTATCTCCTCAGCCTATTTGCGTGCATCAATATCGACGCTTCCCTCAACAATTTCCGGCTTACTTGATTTCAAGCCAAAAGAGGCCGTGGAGAACGTCAAGATTGACGGCTATGTGCGGTCCGTACGCGCTCAGAAACGCCACCATTTTGTGGCCCTAGGAGATGGCTCATCACTCAAATCGTTGCAGGCGGTAGTGCCTGTTGATCAAGCGGAAGGGTAGGCTGTCAATCCTCAAGGTAGTCGTACAGGCCTTGACTGCTGACACGGTACGGTTACAGCTTGACCATAGGCGCTGCAGTTCGACTGGACGGCTCCTGGGTCCCGTCTCAGGGTCGTGGCCAGAGTCATGAGCTGCAGGTGTCACAAGCCACCGTCTTGGGACCATCTGACGCGAAGGTGTGCTCGATCGACGCGATGCATATGAATCCCTGTGGTCTGGTGCTGACCTGTCTTCTCAGACATTCCCAATACAAAAGAAATATCAGACACCTGAGTTTCTAAGAACATTGCCCCATCTCCGCCCTCGAATCCCCTTCAATTCCACTGTCTTACGCTTCCGCTCAGAGGTAATCACGTCTTTGATGAGCTTTTTTAATAGTCGTCACTTCGTCCAGACCCACACACCGATATTCACCGCCTCGGACTGTGAAGGTGCTGGCGAGGTTTTCCATGTCCTCACTGAAAATGAAAAGAGTGCTTCAGCAGACGACCCGCCTAAGCCGTTCTTCCGACGCCCCGTTTATACAACCGTATCGTCTCAACTGCATTTAGAGGCCTTGGCCCAGGCACTTGGTAACGTATGGACGCTTTCTCCAACCTTCCGTGCGGAGCAGAGTGATACACCACGGCATCTGAGCGAATTTTACATGCTGGAGGCCGAACTTAGCTTCACAGATAACCAGAGCATCGTCATGGACCTAGTTGAGGACATGTTAAAGCATATTGCTTTCGATCTGTCAGGTTCAAAAGTATATAGTGAACTTGTCAGCCCGGCAGGTGATCGCTCACCAGACCTGGCCCCTATAGACCAAGTCACCGAACGCTGGCGTGGTCTTACCCAGGATACGTGGCCACGCATAACCTACACGGAGGCAATTAATTTGCTAGAAGCTGCCGATGTACCATTTCTCTACAAGCCAACATGGGGGAAAGACCTTCATACGGAGCATGAGAAATTTATCGCCGCTAAAGTAGGGAGAGGATATACTCCAGTGTTTGTCACGAATTATCCTCGTAACATTAAACCATTTTACATGAAGGCAGAAGAAGCGGATCACGGTGTATTATCACCCAGAACCACGGTTGAGTGCTTCGACCTTCTTGTGCCAGAGTTCTGCGAAATTGCTGGAGGCTCCATGCGTGAGCATCGGCTAGGAAACTTAATCGAATCAATGCATGTGCGAGGACTACTTTCCATGTCATCTTCAGAAGATCAATCCAACATTTCGCAAGAACTCGACAATAATCTCAGTTGGTATCTTGACCTTAGACGATGGGGCTGTCCACCACATGGCGGGTTCGGCTTGGGCTTTGACCGCTTGATTTGCTATCTTACGGGCGTCCAGACGATACATGACACAACTGCCTTCCCCCGTTGGTACGGTCGATGTGATTGCTGAAAGATCGTCCTCGTGATGCAAAGTGTCGCTCGTTAAGCCTTTCTTCTCTGGGACCTCAGTCAGACGCTTGTGTGACGCTCATACAAAACAAGTCTTGCCTTGAGCATCCCAGATAGGAACAGGTGTTGAGCCTATCTCAAGAAGCTAGCCTACACATTATTAACCTCCGCCGCGATTATTGTGTACTACTCTACTTTCTCGAGACTTGATATCCCATGCCGGGTTGCAAATCTTTAGAGCTAAGACCATCAAGAGTTAGTATCGCATATATAAAATATGTTACTAGTATTCATACCTCCTTGAAGCTCTTCAGTCATACATTGATTTTCAACACGATTCACGAAACATATCATTTAGAGTGACATGCTCCAATGAAGTTAAAGATACCTGCACCCCAAGTTCTATGTAGCCGTTTCTAATCACGGCTACATCTCGGCGGCTCTAATAAGAACATTAAACAAATACATTCTCAAGTTACACCCGGGAAGGTAAATGAGAAAAAAAAAAAAATCTCAAAAAATATTAGGAACGACGGGAACACGTCGATTGCTAATATCTACGCGATTCTCGCGCTTGCTCTGCTATTCTCTAATCGGCAGTCTCAAGCGGCCGATCATTACAAGCGAACATTGCGTTGGCACTCCAGCGCAGTACTGATCTTAATGCAGACAGTTTTGTCTTGCCGCTCGACTATGTACTGAGTACCGCGATGACTTAGGCGAAATCGAATCCGGCCTAACGCATAGTCCATAGGTAGTACACGTACTCGCCAATCCACTCGCCCTAGAATCAAGCATTACACCAACAGTGACATGTGGTTCGAAGCGGAACTTGCATATCGACATCCAACGCCCAGCGCCGTATCGCGACGACTCATTCACTATGCAGCTCTGATTGAGCTGAGAGGCCATTCAGCCGTCTATTGTCGCCTGCCCGCATAGAGCGGCACGTCGGGGCGAATATGGCGGATACACGGTACAACTCGTTATTGCCAATGCTCGGCAAATATATTAATGTGACGTTGTCGAGATGCGAGGAGACACCAACACATTTCGGAAGAGTGTTTCTACCTTTCAATTAACTGAATCTTATCTGCCAAAGCGATAGGTCATGCAACCCCATGCAAAATGCATAGGCAAGGCAGGTAACCTTAATCGTCTACTTCTTCCGCAACATTATATTCACAGTAGCACTATGTCTCCATCTGGTATAGAAGACCTCTTCGTAGTGTGGTATGCCTTGATTCATTACGTACGGTGACTACCGCTTTACTATACCCGCTCTTCAGCAGATGCGGCCAGGCTGCGACCAGCGGAATCCGACTCTAACCATGTACCTAAGCCATGGTATTTCGTCAAAACATTTCATTGAACTTCTCAGTGAGTAGAGCGAGATGTCCCATGCTTCTTAAGCCAAGCTTACTAGCAGGGTACCGATGTCGTTTTGAAGAGAAATGGTTCTCCTAAATAGGTAACCGAAGCTATTTGAGCTGAAGCGATCATCGTCACCTTCTTGGGTAACAACTGCACAAGTCGTATAGGTAGCCTTCGCTCTTTTAGTCATGTGCATTCTCTATCCTCGATCGGCCCTACTTATAGGCTATACTGCACTTCACCGGCCTTGACAAGTGTGGCGTTCACGCACATGCTTACAAGCTCACAAGATTGGAGAAACTGGAGGCCAAGATCGGAGATCGCGAAGCGACCGCTCGCTCGGTGGGGTCGGATCAAAGAAGCCAAATGCTATACCTACAGTCGTATTTGGCGATGTTATCTACCCTTCGCAACATAAGCCCTCTTCCGATTGCTAATGCATCTCTAAATCTGTCGTGAAGCCAAGAGGACTAATGTGGCGGTCATGCAGCCGTTGCAATGATGGCACGACTACGATCGAACCACATTGGCCAGTTTCTAATAACATCCGTCGTAACGTGGGCCTCAGCATAGAGACATGGGGTGCCTGACCAGGCTGCCTATTTTCGCTGCTCACGATATACGGACCGCTTGTCTTATCAGTTCTGATTATCAAAGTCTGACTCGTGGCTAAGGCTAGGTTGATGAAAGAAACTCCAGTATTAGTGATTTGCGTCGTCAGCGAAAGACGGCCAATCTTTCGGCAGACGCATACGACGTGCCCACTCGAAGTGGGTGATGGATTTGGCTCGCCTAACCATTATGGCACTTGGCCGCTCTGGGAGGTTGAAACTAAGTACGCTCCAATGTAATTGATTATATTTGCAAAATTGTTTTACTTGCCATGACTCCGGTCTCATTTTGGCAAACTGGATACTGACTATTCGGGACCCTATCCAAATCATTACATATTGGTATCCATTCTTGTGCGTACTACTGGAGAGGCTTAGGGCCCCTTGATGAGGTGATGCATTGGTCCTTTTCTCATCACTATTGGTAGACGGGGGAGGATAGTTCATCCGAATGGGAATAGCACGCCTATTACCACCATAACAAACCTACTCTTGCAGCAACGAGGGAGCAATTCACACTCTCCAATGAGAGTAAGTAGGCCGCTTTGGTGGAGTTGGATTGGATATTTTCGTCCTGCAAGCCTTACCTGTGGGCGTCGTGTGGCGTCCCTGTCGCCGGGTCCTAATTCGTCAGTGCCTGCATGGCCCTCGAATTAAGCTTATAAGCTTGTTCGGAGTTACATGGTATTCGGGAATCGGGAGTTGGGGGAAGTCCCTCAAAGTGCCGCTATCTTCTTAAAATACCCACGACGGGGTATTATTCCGTTCTGTTACCTATTACCAACTGCATCGTGCGTCATCTCGATTTATCATCGTCCGCGCACCGATGTATCATTCCCTCCAACGTGACCAACAACCCATTCTATGCGAATGATGCATTGCGACCGTATCATCTCGCTCCCTTTACATCGGAAGCAAAGAGCCTCGGGCCTTTTGCTATTCTTTCTCGATGTTCTTCGTTATAGTAAGGAAGGGGGTTCAATAAGATCGCCAGATTTGTTGGTCTTGATTAATTGTACCGGTACATGTCTACGATTTAATGCCTCTCGAGATTCTCAAGCACCCATACGGCGAGCATGATCAGTTGCACTTCTGCCGCGTGTGGTCGTCTGCGCAGGCAGTCGGAGCACCGTGATGCAGCAAGGCTCCCCTTCGCAGGCCAACTTGCATTTTGATATACACACCACTAAGGCTAGATCTACTGAAAGCGCTCTTAGGGACTAATATCGGTATGACCCTTCCTCCGCACGAATGACTTGCTCGGCTAGAGATTCGGCCCCGAAGGCGCATACTGTAGGAAGGAGGTTCAATCAATGCGTACGTAGGCAACGCTCTCCGAATCCCCTTTCCCTAGGGCTATCGCTCCGATATACCGAGCACGAGTTCAACCGGGCTTCGCAACCCAGTCAATGTTAGCCATGCGCTGCGGCAGGGCTGCGTGCGTGGCGTCCAACAGGCGTGCTCTGTTATGTCTGTCTTGCATCTGCAGGAGCAAGGCGTGAACTTTTGCAAGTGATGAAAAAGCCACCTGGGGAACGCAGTAGGTATCTCTCTTTGTTAGCCATAGTAGATACATGATGAATCTTGGGTGTTTAGACAGCGCAAGACACAATGCTATATATGACTATCACTGCTTCTCAGAAGATTATAGAAGGTAATTCACACCGAAGTAATATTCGCTGTTAACTATAGCGCCCTCTCGATTGCTAATCGCGGATTTCCCCAAGATTGTCATTCAAAAACCAGGGTCGTCGATCATCGCCAAGTCCTTAGCAAAGGTAAGAACTGCAGTATGATTCATACCTACACCACACCTATCATAGTACTACGTATATGCCACACGCCTAGCTCAATACCGCGACCCTCCTCCCTGGTCCCAACAATTTTCCGTGGTTGACTGCTCGGGGTGTGCGTATCTGGGATTCTGGTTCTGACCGTCCTGGTCATTCGCATTACCCCCATCTGGCCGTTATTTCTGCGCCGCAATCATGCAGCGTTCTCCGCAGCCTGCATATACCTAGAAGGGCAGCCCTAACAGGCTCAGACGGTTTCACAAAACTCCCATCAAATACCGCCAAACTATGAACGAACACCTTGCCCATGTGGTGATATGGTGGGACGTACTCCGTACTGCTTCCCGAATTAGCGCGAATGTCCGAGCCTTAATACGGAACATGCCATCTTCATATGAAAGACTCGCACGCCTTCAGCAATAACGAATGCACCGCCTGGCCGTCACACTTCACACAACCAAGACCTGAACAATATGGGTTCTCTTACTCACTTGAAGTGATATAGTTGTCCTTATTTGACTTATCTGTTGGATGTACTTGCTCTTCTGTGTTTTCTTTGGAGATGTGACGAGAAATAGTTGCATTGTTGCCTATAGAAAACTCTAGCTCCCAAATGATCACCTGCAAAATCTCGAACAATCACGAGGTTTGAATTCGTATAGATGGACCCAGTGGAGTTCTATGATCCTTCTCTTATCGTCTCCAAACCGAACCTGGCAACGAGAGTGGTCGTTCCGGCGTTCTAGGAATAACAACATTGGTGGGATATGGTGACTGAGTAGACCCTCTGGGACAGTTGTGAAACACTGCGACCGTGGCGGTGGTGATTTCCATGTAAGCCGTTCCAGCTCGTCATCCAAAGGAGATCTTTTCATGATGTTATCTCGCCACTCTGAATATCTACCGTAAGCAAATCTAGCAGAATTGTTCCTTGGCATTCTTGGCTTACTAGTTTTGTTCGTGATATCGATTTCGTCGTCATTCAAAACAGCCACAAGCTCTGTGATATCCAGATAACAGTTAGTTTTGGACTAGCCCCCGTTCAATGGTATGAGTAGTCCAAGGCCTGGCTCAAGAATGCACTATGATGCTTCTTTTGGCAACCACCCTTTCCCATCCCTGCGATCGTATGAGATCTAAGGTTGCATTCTCCAGCCTTGCTGGCTTCGCTTATCATCAAGAATGCTTATACCGTGCCGCCTCGCAATATGCTTCCCTCTTTGGACACGCTAGTTTTGATAATAGAATGGTATGTATAAGTTGTTCTTGAGTTTAGAATTCTGACACGTGCATGAATGTGGCTTAACATTCAGCACGACAGGGGAGGTATTACACATGATACAATGAAAACGGCCAACTATATGATGCCTGAAGACTGTACTGAGAATCAATTATTGTCAGCAGACCTTCACCGTGAGTATGGAGGTGAGACGGCACGTACATGTGGGGGAGCTTCATCATCATCAGCATCACCAATGCAAAAGGAATAATGGATAGCAAGACAAACGCATTCTTCTTATCCTTCAAGAGTCATAGTACTTAGTTTGCACAAAGAAATATTCGCCGCCGTTATGCATGATATCACACTGAGACTTCCTTGAAAATATCTCGTGGCGATATTGCTACTGTAAGCCGCCGTCTGTAATCATCTGCCGGCGGCATCAAATATTCGCAGAGTATTTCCTACCTTACCAGCACATGGTAAACACCGGTTCCGAGGCTCTGGTATATTCCAGGTATCTGGCCACTTCGTTACAGGGGATCTAAAGGCTGGCTGCACTATGCAATGTAACCCCCACCGACCGGCAGGGTTTCTTCACTTGACTTATTGCCGGTATAACTAAGGTACTGCTTACCCCAACACTCGAGAGATTCTTCATGTACCGATGCAGTGAGCAACACCTGTATAGAGTCATACCATCTCGCTGTTGTGCCTATCTCCCCTTTGCCTTCGCTGGCGGATACAAGGATGCAGTGATTGCTTGGCTGTGTATATGGCACCCCTATATAATGTCATCTCGGTTCGTATTATCCTAAAATGGCATAATCGTTCCCCAGCCATTTGCTCTCTACTCGAGTCACACATCAGTCAAGCTTCCAGCAGCATTCCGGAAAGTAGGTTGTCTTCTGCTTAGAGATCGCTGTGTTATTCTCAGCAGAGGGGCGTAAGCTCATTGTGGAAGCTGAAAAATGATGGAACTTGTTAGCGTTCTACTTACTTTCGCCTCCAAATACGGTGACAACGGCGCAAGGGCTTGGGGAACGATGCTTCCGGCTTCGCCGACGGGTATAAGGGATTTTTGGGTATCCATACCGTAAGTGATGGGCTCACTACAAGTAGGTATGGTTTGCGATAAGAGATCCTTGATGGTCCGTTATTCCATTAGGGTATCGCATGTTCGGGTGGTCTAGGGGTTGAGGCTTCTAGAAAGCACCCTTGTCGAAGGATTCCATGGAACAGAGCACCAACATATTAGGTACACTAGATAGCTCGGATAACATAAGAATTTCGGGGTGACATGCTCCAACAGGGTCTGAACAGGGCATGATTAGTAAGGCTCTGAGAGTATGTCGAGTCTACAGTATGTATAGCCATCAACAGACAAACTCCCTGGTCAGTAGAACAAGTGCCAGGGAGGGATTTAAATTCTAGGATGATTCTTCTAACGAGAGAAGAAGCAAAAAAACTCCTCTCGCTCTTGGCATCGAGATCAACACCATGGGTTAAGCTGGACTTGCACGTGTCGTGTGGAACGAAAACAGCCAGGCGGTAAGAGCCTAACCTGCTACGGAGCGCTAAAGAGCTTCGGATTTCTGTCCGGACTTTAGTAGTAGTATAGTCTTCGACTAAGCTGGTCAGGGTGTACCGCTGGGATGTGAGTAATCTTATATGTAATAATACTTCTCAAGCTTTAGCGATGGACGTTCTGCGAATCTCGCCTAGGTTGGTCGCCGATTCGAGATTCAATCCTGGCCGAGAAAGTAAGTATCAAGAATAGCATAGCTATCGATTCCGATAGAGCTTCACTCAAAGAAGAGAACTAAGCTCTAGCCTTACAGGCGGTTCGTAATACCTAAAATAGTCTCAGTTGATATGTGTAAGCCTTAGTGCTGAAGCTTAAACCAGACTACTACGCACAGAATACGGCTGATGGAATACACGCCAGTTTTCCGAAGTTTATGATAATACCGATGATCAGGTCAGTACAACTCTAGTAAGATCGATCATGAAAAGGATTTAGCTTCGTACCGGTTGTCAGGTTGACAGATCCTCTCACATCTTAGTACGTTGTCCCACGCGCATGCCCATCACGTGAAGAAAGATCATTTGCTAGCACTTACGCCGTAAAGCTCTATATTTGTTAGACGTTATTACTTCAATGATACGACTTCATATTAGAGGCAATTTTCGTGTTGTTGAATTTTTGCCCAATTAAAGCAGGTAGGTAGATCGTGCAGATGTTGCAGCCTTGAAATCATTAAACGCGGAATTGCGTCACTTGCATTACCAGTTCATGGGTCCAAATTCGGTCTTGTGGTGTACTACATTTAGACAAGCAGACAGGCATAGACCAGGTGCAACGACTCGAACAAACATTCATAATACAAGCCTAAGCAATTACGCGAGTCAAAGGAATCCAACAAGAGATTGCAATGCCAATGTCATTACTTTCGTAACGCTACTACAACGCTGACTTTACGTACAGCCCTTAAGCGTTTCTATTGAATACTACTCTGCAGATCTAGCTAACAGGGGTACCCAGACTTGTGAGCGGCTACGTATCCCATTAACTAATGTCCAATGATAACATTTTCCTAGTCAGGACAGTAGCAAATGAGGCGTCCAGTCGGGAGCCGTGAGGCCTTGGCCGTCAGGGTTGGGCTTGAAGACATACGTCAAGTATTAGAGATATGAGTAAACCAGGTATCCTTGTTGACAACTTTCCTCTTGGCTCTGTCAATAGATATCTGATCGCAATAGTGCAAACCCGGGGTTTCCGGGTAGTGCCAATCCTTACTAGCACGTGGTATAGCACCGTACGAAGCGAGCAATAGGGTACATCGCTGTATACCCTCGTTCATTTAGAACGAACCATGGACTTACAATACATGGCAGTCAATCTTTATGACTCGAATCATGTTACCCGAGCGATACCTCTCTAATCAGGTAATCTACTACATAGGTATATCCAATCCAATGATAGTTGTCAGGTTTCGCTGATCGGCAGAGTATCTAAACTGTTATTTCCGCTCTGTGCCCCAACAGTTTGCATTGGTCGGCACATGAAACTATAGTATTGCCTTGACCCTGTACATAGAAGCCTTGTCAAACATTCACGAGCCCTCAATGCACTACAATACATATCAAAATAGAGAAGTGAGGATACGGGAGCATTTGGATGCCCAACGATAAAGAGTCGCATATTTGTTGAAATTACAGCGTCTCGTCGCAATGAGGTAATAAAACATGCTGTGATATGTAATGTGAGACGGAACGATACACCCATCCAAATGACACCTACCAACGGAGCACTCTACTCCGTAAAGATCGAGACGGAGAAATAATTGCGAGATGTTCTCAACCTAGAGGAACACGTCACATCAGCGCAGTGGTACTAGGATCTGGAATCAAGTCAGACAATGAACGGATTTCTCACAAATCTGAAACCCGACCCATTAACTGACATAGCGTAGTATACACACTCGGGACTACTAGTAAAGCTGAATCATATTCATCGATGCATTATACATTATACGGACCGTCGGTGCGAGATCGCGGTTACGACGAGAAACATAAGAGTCAAGATAGGTGACGCAGCTTTCGATATCAAAGTTGTCACGCACGCGAGCGACTTAGATTGTGATTCTCAAAGGCATACGCCAATCTTCACCTCCACCCAATTACGAAAAGCGCTTTGTGTAGATTTGTTGTGGATCTGGACAGTGTCTTCAGCAAGGAATGACGGGCCAGCGCGCCACACAAGTCTCATAGTGATCTATGTGTATATCTACATATAGAGGAACCAAAGACACCAAAGACGCATCGTGATCTTGTTGGCAATGCTTGAGCATAGTGGTTGGAGGGAACCTCAATTTCCTCGAATCACCTGCCGGACGTGACAGAAAATGCAGCCAACACCATGAGACTTGGTCCCAAGAGCCTGGAACGGGAAACCTCTACTGGATTCGCTTAAGCTTTGCAATTTATAATACGGAAGTTGCATCTAGGCCCGATTCCTCGATAGTAAGTCGGTATTATCAATCGAGTGGGTGAATGCAGTTGGGTGACCAAGCAGCCAACAACAATGTAATAGTCAACATATCATCAGGTCCATGAAGCACGTGTATGGCGTGGCGCATCTCCACACGAAGGCTGCAGAGGCCAGATCTTCTCATTCTCATCAATGCTATAGTCAGCGCGCTTCCGGCATGTTATGTGCCACTGATTATGCGGGTCTGACCACGCCTGGTTTCAACCATATAGCGATTATAGGAGGTACCGAGTATTACAAAACTTACAAAATAACTCGTGTCAGCACCGCGAACACCGAGATATCACGGCTGCGTTTTGGTCGTATGGCCGTTCACCGATCCGATGGGCAGTCGGCAAGGCGATGGATAGCACCAGAAGACGGGCTAGATCCCACAAGTGGCTCACCGGGGAGAAATTACCGACATGGCGTAGTGTACAACACGGCCGGAGTTATCCGCCACATCACACAACAAGTTAGATTACTGTTTATTCTGCTTGAGTCGGCGGTAGCTACTTCCGCATTGCAGCAGACGTTATTGGTGCTATACGCATCGTGGGAAGCCGTAGCCCCGTAATCTACTTACAACACAACGGCGAATCGTTCGATTGTTTTGCGTGCCAAGTTATGGTTCGTTTCTAGGCGCCTTCAACGCTACGATGAGGCACCCCTACACCTATAAGGCCGACGGCAATAGAATTGTAGTTACTGTATGTAGCAATTCTAGATTGTGTTTAGTGACGATCTGGCATGAAACTTTATACCGATCGCGTCCGAGATTCGTCCGCTGACGATCGTACGGAACTTCCCTTTCGACGAACATGCCTCACCATTACTAGTACGCTAGCTGTATGGTGGGGTTTGTTCAAAGGACCTCTCTGGCTGAGGTCGACCGGCGGGCAAGAGAGAGGTCTCCGGCAAGAACCGTAGCGGACTAGTGTACGAGTCCAAGCTGCCATCGTTAGCTACAAGTACTGTAGCAAATTGCATGACAAAGACCAACAGAAGGTCTGCTTCGGAGCTAGCGTTTTGTGATAGCAATAAGCTTGGCAAGTAGTTGCGCCTTAGCGCTCTGATGGAGAAGTAATACATACAAGTACAACAGCAGTGCGGCCACTCATAACTGGGTCACTCAGGAATTTTAAGGTGCTCACTGCATAGCATATTCTTTGTTGTAGTAAACGAAACGGGCGGTGAGTCGCTGTTTCAACAGCACAAACTCTCGTTCGTCTGCCTAGCAGACTACATACATATGGAATGGTATACCTAGTCGATCTAGGCCGGCATTTGCCAGTCTTGTCATCTCACCCGTATTACTTGCCTTTATGGAAGTACTCGTGCCCCTTTCAAACTTCCAGAGTAGCCGTACCATTGCTTCGACGCTCCCGACACCAAGTACCAGCAAACCGAATGGTGTGGGTACGCGTAAGGATGATGCGGTTGGACAAGGTGTTATTTGTAACACTCCATTTACTCGCTCTCGGCTGGCACTTTTGGGTGGATGTATTAGACATCACCTAGACACTACTGGTTACCAAGAGACGCCAGTAGCTCGGCGTGTAGCAACACAAGCATTGGGCGGTGCTTGGCAATTGCTTGACTAGCCAATGTCTTAAGGCCGCGCATCCCCAGCAGAGAGGGAAAATCATCCCTTCCTATTCGAGGCAAAGTAGCTTTGTTTGCATAGAATGCCGTTGTTTGCTTTGCCAAGGGGAAGCGTCAGCACCAAGAATCTTGGAAGATCTTGGACCTTTTTCGTTGAGTCGCAAACAAGCGGCTAACCGAAGCAAGGGCGTTGGACCTCGTGGAGCCCGTGGCCGTTCATGGAGAGGGCCGCCCGAAGCTTAACTCGGAAGGGGAAAAGTGATAGTCTAAAAATACCCTAGTTGGGCGTTGGCGGCGGAGACGCGACACTGCTTAAATTCATGCTTAAATTTTTTTGAGGGGAAAAGCAATAAAGATTACTTACTCCTCGTGGTTGCCAAGACTGCCAAGGATCCATCACCGCTTACGGAAGAGGGCCAGAAAAATCTCAAATATCAGAGATGTACCTCCCCAGATTGGGGTCTCAAAGATGACGACCAAGAATGCCGGATAACTTACCCGTTCCACATAGTGTACTTTGTATGCCGTCAAACAATATCACAAGTATTACAATGGAGTGGAGTGCGGCGCAAAGCAGTTGAACAAGTTATGCAGTCCACACCGGGGGCCTGGATTCTTGGTGTCGTGTGATCTGCCATCACGCCTCAGAAGCCCCGACATGCATGCTACCAACTGCTGGGCGCATCAGTGCTGAATTTTTTTTTTCTCGGTTTCTCGATTTCTCGAGTTTGGATGGATGGTTCATTGTTATACTAGAGTGGCGTTCCGTCTCTAAGCATCCACGATAATTCATTATCCGCCAGCCGCTATGGAATAAAGGGTACTAGGCACGTAAGATCTGCACCCCGGTTCGGTTAGGAAAGAAGCTTGAATCCTTCCCAGCCAGTGGGAACTCCAGACAGGGCCGGCATTGTTTGATGACACATGTACATCCTGTTCGTCATCAGGAGCCCGACCACTAACAGCCTCAACAAGGGCGGTCCACCATTAAACTCAAATTGGTCTTGTCGCTGATGATTCATTGCTCTGGAAGCGCCCTAGCGCTTGTGCGTGCGTGCAGCTTGAGCTAGGGTCTTTATGGAACGATACACTGTGCATGTGAAGCACCGATGGCGAGTAGGTACATTCTGAATAGTATAGATATGATAGTCTTCCAAGGCGACGATAGTGGTCTCCTTGTACTTACTTTTGCCCTGGCCATTATTCCTACTTCATCATCAGCAATCATGGGTCAGACGAATGCGATTTCGTTCCGAATCCATAGGCAACCCTTTTCTGGTGGTGAGCAAAGGCATATTATCTGCACAATGCGTTTCTCGTTTCTCGTCAGAGGGAACCAATCGTGGCAAGTAATGCATTCCACAAAGTAAGACCTCGCGGGTTCTCCCTCACCGCCGGCAAATGTGTGTACCTTATGAACCTCCGAATGAGTAACTCCGTGGTCATCTCGGTCCGACGATAGAATGGGATTACAAAACCTACTTGATGAGTTAGTTAGGTGGCCACAGTAATGTTCACAATTCAAAGTTTGTTGTCGTTGCTACTACAATGGTGCGCTACACGAACTTTTGCGAGGTAATACAATACACTGTTTCAGATGTAGGATCCTGGAACTTCTAGGCGCGCCGATTGTGACTCTGGGGGGTGGGCAGCACATCTAACATATGAAGTTGATGGTATGGAGAAGAACTGTCGGTTTATACCTAGCCCGCCTGACTTCGTGCGTTCGGCCTTTTCCCAATCAGTTAGTCTTTACAGCATCGCCAATCTGCATCCCACCGATAATTTGAGCCTCGATTGAGGCGGTGAATTAACGGTCCCAGGACTTTGGGTATTTGAAATGACAGAGACCCTGGACCACCCAAGACTACGGGTCCGGGTATTTCAAATGCCACCGGCGTCCAATCCCCATGTCATGTGACTAAGCCATGTATACGGCCGGCAACGAGAAGCCGCTTAGTATCAATGCCTAGACAGAGTACTAGTATCAGAAAAGCAAACGGAGTGGAATCGATTCCAACAGTCTAGCTCCGCTATGGACAGGAAGATAACCACCCACAAATGTGATACCTACCCTCGATAGGGAGCGGCTTGGCTCATGGTCAGTCACACTTGTAGCAAAAAGCTGTTTTTCCCCCCTCGGAGGTGCAGATAGTAACTCCTGGTGCATCAGGAGAGTTCAAGGTGGTAATACCCGAAGATACGCCAGTTGAGGTTTGATGGGCTATGTTAAGTCAGACAAACATATTCACGTAAAACCAGATCGCACGAAAGGAGTACCAATGCCAGCGAATTCGGTCATGACTATCCCAAAACGATAGTGCTAGGAAACACAAAAGGCTCAAAGGAGAACTGACAGGGTGATACAGTCAAGGCTCTACGCCATGGCAGTCTCGACTTTTACCGGAATGGTTCGAACGTCGATGCTCTCTCTCTGTGTGTGTGTGTGTGTGTGTGTATTGTTTCACATAAACGACGATGCCACAAGATGATCGTCTCCAATAGCAAGGGTGCTTGCGTCGGTTTCGGCATAATGCAGCGATGTAAAATTCACTCCATTGCTAAGGGCTTTCGGAAGCCGGTGGAGACCTGCTTATCCAAGCTGAATCTGCGCATCCAGAGACGTGCAGCATGATC
Source organism: Xylaria curta (assembly GCA_022495235.1). Taxonomy (NCBI): domain Eukaryota; kingdom Fungi; phylum Ascomycota; class Sordariomycetes; order Xylariales; family Xylariaceae; genus Xylaria; species Xylaria curta. The sequence continues at coordinate 646,490 of MU375895.1, read as the reverse complement.
CTAGGATGTCCCTTTCGTAGGCTGACCTTGCGCTCAGGGTGGCATCAGCATTGATAAGGCGGTAGAATACCGACCGACCCCCACGCCCGGGAAGAGCCTCGTTGATGAGGCATATGCCGTAGTCTGAGTAGTATATGTAGTTATATATACGACACACATATATAAGGTACCGATGAGCCATTATATGCTGTACCCAACCAACATCGTCTGGCTTATGGGCGCTGAAGAGCGGATGATACCTGTCCTTGCAGACGGTGAGCATGAGCGGATGCTACCGACAACGACAGCCGACAGGGGAGAGGAAGTCCCATGATGGATATCTAAGTATAATTCCAGACACCATGCCGCAAATTGTATCGCTGCAGCAGCCACGTACATACAGGAACGAATAGTGCTAAGCACTATTATAGGACAGGACGGCACGAAACTGTAACAGTGCTGTTCAGTGAGCACATGATATCCCTAGGCGGCAAGACCCTGGATAAATATCTGGCCCGAAAAGACGTCGCCCTTGTAACAGAAAACGCACACGTGAAAATAAGAGCGGGGAGATCAGACTTTACCCCAACAACATACGCAGGTCGAATAGGCGCACCCCGGAATGTTGATTGCGATCAAACAACATGGGGTTATGGCCAAAAGGGAGTCACGGCCTTGATCTTAACCGTAGTAGTGCAACTTGATGGAGAATTGTCTTCTAGAGGCACGGGTCTAAGTAACGTACGTACATACAACAGTGGATATATCCACCCGTCCATATTTTGCTTGTACCCCTCCGTAAGTGAGATTCTTATTGTTGGCTAGATGGGCTAGTCAGACGTCAGATGGACTTTAAAGACACACCGTCTTTTGGATTCGGACTCCCCACCTCTTCCCAAGCCCATTCGTAAGTATACAACAGCTAACTAGTTAGGTATCCGTGCCGGTACTATGCTGGTGTATACGAACCAACAGATGATGTTCCTTGGCGGCAAGCCTGCCTGCACTCTGTATCAACCAGCTGATGCTTGGCCTTACCTTGGAAGTCCTGCCGTCATTCCAGGTCTGCAACTGCAACTTGTAACTGTACCGTACTCCGCACCTAGTTATATTGGAAGAGCTCTGGAAGTGTGGATCGCTTAATTAAGCTTAAGACACTACACGTGTAGGTTCCCCCATAAATTCCATGTCTGCTGTCACTAGCTGCATGCTTTCGAGTAGTTGTTTTAATGTTGCTATTACGCTGATCAACATCTCATTCCCGAGGGCGATATAGTCAGTGCTCAGTCTGCATCTAGAAATATACTACTTACTAACAAGTATGTACGGCATCAGGTCCAGTTGTGGATCTACATACCAATGGTTCTCTATACTATCTGGTACTTCGTAGCACTAACAATTCATACCCCCCCCCCCGTTGCCTGCCGGTCCTACGGCTTGATACGGCAGAAATCTTCATCTATCGGCGCGGCTTTCTTTTGATTGCTTTTGAAGCTGTGTACGGTTTAGATCTCGACAAAAGCCTCGTCGGCTAATAAGCGAGCTCAGGTGATGAGATGAAATTAAGTCCGGAATGAAGCTTCGAGGGAGCCAGGACCACACAATGGCGGCCGGATAAATTCATCCAAAACGTTTTACAGACAAGTAGGCAGGCAGCCTTGTTGTTATTGTTATTGTTATTGATGTTGGTGTTGGTGTTGGTGTTGCTGCTGTTGCTGTTGGCTTCACATGCATCTACCTTTACCTTTTTCATGGTATGGTTGCTTACTTCAGATGTATTAACCGTTAACTGCGGTCGTTGTTGCAGGCTGGGAGCAAGCAGTCTGGACCTTTCCCACCAGGGGCGGAGAGCCTGGCCGCACGTGCTAAAGAGATGCTAAAAGAGATGGTTATCACGGGAGCCAGCCCATTGCAAGCCACATCTGTACCGTCTATTCCAAGTTGCGTGTAACTTGTTTAGCGGATGCTGTGTGGGCGGCGCCAAGCCCGTAATACAATGCCTGGAGCGCATGCAGGCAGTGTACCTAAGTACCGAAGTACCGAAGTATCTCAGTTCCTCAGGTTCTCCCTTGTTCCTTGACTCTTGGCAAGTACTTGTACCTTCTGCCACGCGCAATTCTTGGGGCAATAGGCCAAGCCTACCCAAGCCAAGCCAAGCGGGCCAAGCCAGAGGTTGCTCTGACTCGGGAACACTTGTTGCCAGGGTACATAGCATGTTGCAAGGTACCTAACGCTGTACCATCGGCCCACCGCAAACCTCACCTACCCACCTACCCCCCTACCAACCCGATCTCTCTATATTTATGACTGTATATTACCTACCTTCGGGTCCCCATACCCTTACCTGTACCATCACCATCCCAGTTAGTCCGCAGCTGCAACACAAACTCTAAGTCCACGGCCTTATATATCCTACATGGTACCTTCTGCTTAAGCTTCTTCGGCCCTCTCACGTCCCAACCTTAAATGGTCAATCAACCTTGCTTGCACTTACGGTCTGAGATCAAACCTCTATCATTCGGCTGCTCCTACCGCATTCAACTCTATCAAGAACCGATAACACCTTGATACCAACCTTAGGACCAACCATCCATCCCCCAATTCCGATTCTAGTAACGTTCATCTTGTTTTCGAAGGGCAAAATATACGTTTGGCTTTCGTCAACACTTGGTGCCACAGTACCTTTTAAGGTTATCTAAGCTTTCAGCCAAGACAATTTATAAAACAGCGGCTCACACCTATTTGTTTCGACCGGGCAGCGTATGGGACCCAGCAATATAAAAGACACTTAGTATGTTTACATCCCTCTGTCCAGTCATTCATGCTTCATTCAGTCTTCAGTCCGATATGCGTTGCAGTTCGAACCCCAAGCAAGTGCGAAGAAGACTTCAGTACATCTCCTACGATCAGTACTAACACAAGAACCTTTTTCTCTTATAGCTAATCCTATTATTACGACCAATATTACTGCAATTGCTATATCAATAGCAAAACCGCACATCATAAATCACCCAAGCCCTTTGCTGTTCTCGTTCATTGCCATCGCCAGCACACCACCGTCTGTATGACGCGCGATTGAGGTCAGGTTGGAGTTGACGGGCAGGAGGGTAAGATTGTAAGAGCGACGCTTTTCCAGTCTACGCGACAGGGCGGTCTACACCCTTCTCCAATTATTCTCGACGACTCGTCGATCATGCACAGCCATTCACTTACGATGGAGACGTATAACGGCTGCGTGCGCACTCCCGCAGATGCTATAAAGCTGTTTGAAGCATGCAGGCTCGGCCTCCTGCCTCGGGTCCAGAGGCGGTTATCGGAAAAGGAGAGACAATCGATCAGGCCTGGATCTGTCTTTGTCTGGGACGAGCGGGAAGCCGGGATGAGACGCTGGACTGACGGCAAATCTTGGAGTGCGAGCCGAGTTTCGGGTAGTTTTCTCACATATCGAGAAATGGAAGGAAAGCGAGGAAGCGGCTTCGGGACCTCTCGCCGGACTACTGGACGCTCCCCCGACAGCGGTCGACTGAGCGAGGATGATCAAGACGGCGAGCCAGAAGGTTACCGGTATAAGACAGATGGTCTCATGAAACAGTCTTTCAGCATAACAACATCTCAAGGACAGCATTTGCATCTGATCTCGTATTATGCCCGACCACTCCCCGGAACCCCAGAACTAGTTCAGCCCACCACAGATCCAACTCTACGACATATCAATCCAGCCAAGGGCATGTATCCTGAGTCCAGTCTACACGAGGCCAACCCCCCAGTCTTGACGAGGACACCTATGCCAACATATAATGCGACTGGTTTGCAGGAGCAGGCCACATACAGCACTCAGTGGGCCTCTCCTGCCTGGATGGGAGTATCGACATGGCCTCACTCACCAACCCAGATGTCACCGTATCCATACAGTAAGCCCGAGTCTGAAATGGCCCATCAGGCTCACCCGCCGCCACAGTCACGCAGAGCGCCGCCGCAAATGCCGCCATCTATACCACCAAATCAGTCTCCCGTTTATGAGCGACTGCCGCCACCCGCTACATATCAGATGCCCGACCGGCACTCGAGCCGATCTCCTCGATCTCAGCATCTTGTGCAAGCGGCCCAAGCCGTCATGATTAATCAACGTATGACAAGTAGTGCGCATGGTTCCCAAGGTCCTTTACCTGCCTTGGGAATGCCACCCAGTCCTCCCAGAACAAAATCCATTTCACCACCACACACATCTAGCTCGATCAGCTCCAGCGATGTTTCGGCTCGAAAGGCGAGCTTGTCGAGTATCTTGTTACATCCTGCATCAAGTAGCTCCGAGCCGAACAGCGCCAACCCGGCAAACAATAGCGGTAGTAATTCACCTCGAGCTCTCGCTGCTGCTGCGCACGAAATGTCAGCAGACCGACAGGCGCTCCGGTCGCTTGACCGCAAATTTTGCCTGTAAGGCTGCTGTCAGTCTCCACTGGACCCAAAGTCCGGTTCAAATAATATCACAGAATCAGACGGCTATACACACCCCTACTAAAAGTGATGAACGTGAAAGGAATGATCAATGATCGGGTTAAAAACAGTCAACATACTGTTTAAATAATTTTAGACGCTACAGAGCCTACCGCGATGAGCAGCATCATTTTGGCGTTCACGGAATCAAGAAAATGGATGGGTTACGTTTAGGGTTCAGACACGGTAACCGGAACGGCATATTCTTACACCGGCGCATCCCGCACAGGAATTTGCTTTGGCTGGGCAAGCAACGGAGTCACGGGATGAGGAATCATTAGGTCGACACTAGGAACTTGAATTGTACAATGTTTTTCCCCGCTTCCAGATACCAGCCCTTGGCGGGGGGGAGGGGGGAGTACTGCTTTTGATAGTTATTGAACAACAGTTTACGATGAATAAGGTGCTGAACAATGACTCAAGTTCCCCATTTGGCCTCGTGATACTAACTACGGAGACTACAGCCAGTGTCTGGGAAAACAGTCATGCCGATCATTTATGAGAATTGCTGGAAGTGGATATATTGAGGCCCAGTTCAGATCTGGTCGGGACATCATCTGGGTTAATGTAAGGAGGTCATGCAAGGTCCTTTTAAGATGCAGGGTCTTGAGTATGCACAATACATCATCCGCAAACCCTCTAGAAACATCTGGAAAGAAGCCCGACCAACAATATTCTGAGTATGTAGTATAATTTCCCAGCACTAGGGACCGGCCGTTTGACAGTGTCGATCTTTAGGTCTAGCTTAATAACTCAAAATGCTGGGCCTATCATTCGGTGTCGGTTTTTTTCCTCCGCCCGAATACGGAAAAGTTTGCCGCATCTGGGTCCTAGACTAAATTACGTTATTAATATGTGAACTTTCGCTACTTGCCGTTGTCTACTTGTAAGCCAACCTACTCTAGGATAGATTCCGTAGATTATGGTAGAACTGATGATGTCTAGGAAGTGCTCAACAAAGAGCATTCTGTATGTAGTTAGACTAGCTAATGGCGGTTGAGAGACCTTCATACCTATATAGGACATCCTTTCGCCGCGTCGCGCAACTTAGTGGTGGGGTCTACCTAGGTGTGCTTGGGCGGTGAGTTTGTTTTTCTGATTATGTCGGTCCGAATTCAGGATATACGTGCCATGCTAAGTGATGATTCTACTACTACACCATAGACAGGCTAAGAAAGGAGCCGATCTGGTGGACCGCCACATTTAGATGCTATATAGGTAGCAGACGATGATTTCCTAATTCCGATTTTTAGATTTAGGTGGGCATGAGGCATCGGGCAGAGAGTAAGGTTCTTCGTAACTCTATATAGAAACATAGCCGAGGCTACTCGTACTCAACGGGCTTGATTGTTAAGCAGCCTCAGGCTATACTTCCAAGTAACTCTATCTTTCCAGTCTAAATTTGCGGCAGGCAATTTGCACGTTCCACGTTAGCCTATCCGTTCGGGCCGGCATCTACATACATGTATGTATTCCTATCTTACAGCGTTATGTGAAGTATCATCTGTATACAAAACGCCAAGCTTTGCATCAAGATAATATTTCCTCCAGAACTTTAGCTCATGCCCACACCATCGTATACATATACACTAGCATGCGCTGTTACGTATAGGAATCATCTAGAGTATGCTTCGTGCCTGTCCGGCATCCAAGGAGCTAATATTATATACGTGCATGCACATATGCACTTTCATGTATTATGGGCGCACAAGTCTTACAGAGCCATATATATACACGCAAGCACAATAAGCGCGAACAAATCCACGCCAGTATTTAAAAATAATTTTCTTTTTGGCCTACATTCCGTACCACGTGGAACTGGGTGGAAATGAGAGCGGATTGCGGAGCGTAGTTTGTATATAGTAGACTGTTTGTATAAGTACATCCAAACACCATACCTAGGTATTAGATAGTCAGTACTAGAGAAATAGACACACGCTAGAGTTGGTGACGCAATGACCAATTCAACAAAAGTACCTCCGACGTATTAAGGTGCAAGCGACCAACCAATCTCCTTCGGACTCGCGGAATGACACTATAAAACGTGGCTCGCGTACTAGGGAGGCAGATAAAGAAAGTCAGGTAGCCACGTTGTATCTTTTTCTTTTGTGCGTAATACGTAGCAGCCACATGAAAATGGATGTGCGGCTGGCAGAACAAAGAAGAAAAACATGAGTGTCACGTTATGTCGCAAATGCGATCCCAAGGCGTGATGTCGCGGAAGTGCGACGTCCTACTACGCGTCGCGAGATGGACTGTTGGCCACTTTCCTGTTTCGGTAACATTTTGCATATACATATAGGGCTTCAGCCTCTTCTTGTTTTGAAGGGGAAGGCGTTTAGCGCGATTTGCGATGACAGCTGTCATTTTACGCACACACGCACCAAAAGTTTTCGGACTTTCGGGCTTTCGATAGTTCTTGCAAAAATCCGACCGATATTTGCAAAATCTTACATCACAGAGATCCTGTCTCGGCTCCAGATTCGGTCCCAGAAGAAGAAAAACACGTTAATGCGCTACTGGCAGTGGAGAAACTAACAGCGTTGAGGCCACCAGATTGCCCCATGGTTTTCCGAAGATGCCGCCGGCCGGCAATATATCGCCCTTATCGACAACAACGCCGTAGGCCGTCTGGATGCTCAGCCTGACCGACTTATGCCTTGCTTATATGACGTGGTATGCATGGTGTAGTCCAACCTTCGGTGGAATTACTCAGGAGTTTGAGAGCATTAACAACGACAGACAGAGCAAGTGACATGAAAGAGATGAACAAGTGGAAGAGACAAACCGCCATGGGGGCTAAACTAGGCTGGACTAGTCCTCCCAGCGCTCTGGATTTTCTCTCAAAGAGGCTTAGAAGGCGTCTTGAGATGCTTAGATACATTGCATGCATACATAGGTGAAACACTACTACTTCGGCTGTTAGCTTGTCACTTTGGAACTTTGGGGGCGGTGCACTAAACAGCTAACACCATCTAGCGTGGGGTTAATGCTGTGGAACCCCGTCGGAGATTGAAATGTTGGATTCGTTTCGCATATTTTACGTTGCTCCGCCAAGCAAGTGATACTCAGGTAGTTTATTACGACGACTTGTATGAGAGTGCACCCCTCGGCGTCTCGGCATCTACTGGTGGCCTCCGCATTGGCGCTAAGGGAAATGGTATATCAATGGGGGTAGACTTAGACACTGTCTTCTTTATGCCATAGTTTAAATGATGAGACTCATTAAGCTTCATTTTAAAGCTGCCGAGGCATTGGTAAGAAGGAGGCTGAATGATACTCGACACGTTGAAAATATCGTTTGTCATTTAAGGCCAGGGCAATATAGGTGGTCGGTGAAATTATCATCGACTATTCCATACTTCACGAAGGGAGCTAACTACTAACTACTTTAGTAAAAACGGAACAATTCCGACGTTCATGACACACGATCAATTCTATGCGTTGTTCAAGCCACCATATCGTCATACCGAACACCAGAAAACTCAAAATATTATGTTAATTTTTAGTGTAAATATTAGCTTATCTACATTCACCACACACATGCTCGAGACTAGACCAGACTGTGGCCGTTATGAAACCATATGGAATCAATAAGAGTAATCCTATAAACCTACTGTTTATCGTATCTGCCTGCGTAGGCTCGAAGAATTGCTATAGTTAGGTAAAAGGCGTTGGCTGTAACGTAGCCCCATAGAAAGTCGTTTCTTTGTATAATACTTCATAGAACCTTCCTCGAAAGTCAATCAACAAGTACTAAGTAATTGCGAGCTCTTTGTGTCTTGTCGGTGTGAGCCTCCATGCGCCAAGGTATACATAGTCTTGTTCATTATTCAGCGACCAGAAATTACGAACACCGCCAGCAAAATCACTTTATTTTAGGGACAACCAGTCTGGAGCTACTGGGCCACTTTAAAGTGGAAAGAACTAATAAATCGACTTAGGATAACCCGCCCTGTAGAATAGGCTTTGTACATTATCACTGCCTGTGTCTATGTATCTATACGACCCGAAAAGATACTTACAAGGCTGGGTATATTGTCGACAGCCCCTTAACCCTTCACAGGGAGATTACGTATTTCATTATCCCCATTGCTTTAAGTTTAAGCTATCACAGAGTTTAAATTGACCTTTGGTACTCTGTATATATTGAGATACGCTGGGCTCAGAGAGGGCAGCGTCACACACGCAGTGTAGAGCAATGGATCGGTGGCCAAAGTAGGGCGACGGAATTTACCTTGAAACTAAGCTTATCACACCTCGTGACATTCCTTTAACAAACAAAGTAGTATAATGCGGTGAATCGACATAGAGTCTTGAATTGTGGATACCATACATCTTATTCATCGGTTTATGGAGCAACACCACGGAAAACCTATCCCATCCGGGATCTCAAGGCCGAGAAATGGCGGCCGCTAAGAGAGATACTTGTCGTCACCTGACCGGCGTTCGAGGTGATGGCCATGGCCAGGCCGTGGGCCACGCGGTCTGAACCCAAGATCCTTCTGCATTCACGCCCCGGGTTTGCGGAACACGTGCGGCAACCAGCATAAACCTAAGCCTAAACGTGTGCATGAGCGGGTTCAGTATCCTCGATCGCTTCCAACTTATTGTACTGTAGATGGATCGGCAAGCTTAACCGTGTGATGGCCCCACTACTCTATTTCCCCAATGCCAGCTAATATCATGCAGCCAGTATGATTCTTCTAGTGCGCTTCAACATAGGATTTCTCCACAAAGACAAGTAGAAGTATATATACTGTAGTGACAGTGTTAAGACCTTGCGTACTGCTACTCGATCGGCGATAACCACTCGCATAGTCCGCAACTCCGGTAGCTTCGTTTCTTCTCGGTTTGGACTAATGACTTGTTGTAACGCACGAAGCATACTAAGCCAAACAAGTATGAGAGAAAACGGGAGTGGAATCTGGTTGTGTCACGTAGCTACGGCGCGGCGTAACTCAATCAAGAGAGACTCAGGTTCGCATGCTAGCTTTGGTATACCGGGGACGGCACCATAAAAACCTTATTGATATCAAATTAATAGTTATATCAAGAGGTATAGACAACAGCTTTGGGATACGAGTGAATTCTAAATAGAGGCTTAAATCCTCCTCGATGCAACTTTCGCGACGGGTGCAGACGTCTCTACCTATAATAAACAGTGGGCCTGGCAGGAGAGGCTTGCAAGTCGAGAATGGTAACCTGCCACCTCGCCAATATTGCTGTCTCAATAACTATAATGGGGGCATGAAATTATATTCGCATGGATAATCTCCAGGGGGGTTAGGGGATTGTAGAGGTCTTAATTATCTTTCAGCCAAGGGGGAGATTTAGCCTATACAATGAATTTGGTCTGCCTCGTAATGTTAAAGGAGATAAGGAGACTAAAGGGGACCAAAGGTCTCATATGACTATATTGATGAGTCTGTCTTGACAATACAAAGATAAGAGATTATTATACTTATAATAAAATAGTCGTGTACTGTAAACTTCACACGAAAACTTAAAAATATTTCTAAAGAACTGATATAGAGACTATGGCCTTACGCTTTTAGGGATAAACATCAGAGTCTCATCGAGTTGTCGATCACAGATATAGATTCATATTTTTGTTACACAACTTCGTCTCCGTCTCTCGATTTCTTATCGACATATACATTAATTCATCCATCTAGCAATCCCCAGAGACCGAATCCAGAATGCCTACAAGAAATAATTCTAGCACTCCTCGTACGCTCGAACATCCCTTTGACCACGAGCGATAGAATATGCTTGTTATAAAGCGCTAACTCCCCGATGAGTGACTGGTAAAGCGTGGTACGTATGAGCCATTTCATGATCCATCGTACCATCATGTGCCGTGACAAACGATCGATATTGGATGCAGGCAAATGAGGGAAGTACGAGAGATAAATTGTGTGCGAGACCTGCTTGTAGCAAGGGCTGGTGATCTAAGGCTTGGAAAGGCATCAGATTTTACAATATATTAGGGCGCCAAGGAGGCCGTACCGTCTAATTCTTCCTTCTAGCCCCGGAAGGAATTTACATTTAAGTACCCGAAAGATTTGCTCTTGCTTGCTTGGCATTGACTATTCAGGCCCGTGTTGCTATTATTGTGATCAGAAGAACACGAAATATGCGGTTCGCCGCTTGTGAGATATTTACGCGATATAGGCGACCCTATCCCCAGGGCTGCGCATAGTTGCAATCCCGACGCATTGGGTTGGTTCGTGTAACACCTTTAGCCCGTAGGGTCAAGGAAGGGAGCCTTGGAGCTACTAATGTGACTAACATTGAATCAGTTTCAATGTCTTTTCCCGTTAAAAGCTCTGAAGTGACATTTAGTATAATTTTATTGATTTACGTTAAACCCATTTATTTACTCTCGGCGATCGGCTCATCGAGCGTCCGTCAAATAAATTGTCTGACCGCATCACTAGAGTCGGGCTGGGTAACTTTAGAGTATACGGACCTGCTCTCTTTTCAACCTGAGTCTCTGAAGGGGGCGATATCCTGCTTGTCCGTTAATTCTATGGCGGGTAGAGATGTGATCGTCTGATAAGACAACGAATCGCGTAATTGTCACTTTTTCACATTGCTCTTTGTCTAGCTCATAGCATTGCTAGTAACTGTTAATTACTTCAGTATCACGCTAACTTATAACCGTGACCGACGAGGAAATAGGACTTTACTATTTACTATGGAATCTGATTTGATAAGAAATAAAATGGTAGAAGAATTTAGGCCAGGAATGAGCAGATTCGGAAAGAGAGAAGAAGGAAAAGGAAACGATTAACTTTCCGAGTTTATCGTTAAGCAATCGAACAATAGATGTTTCAGTTTCATAGGTGTCCATTAGTAAGGCATAGAAGAAATAGAGCTCAAAATAGCATATGAAAGAAATGCAAAAGATGCTTAAGTTTCTAAAACCTTCACTCTTCATAGTTATCCAGAGATTATATCATCTGATAGCTGAGATATGAATGACTATTAGGTACAGAGAACCTGTATACTCGCAATGGTTACTAAGATGCCATGTGTTGACTACTACGGTAGTGTGATTACTCCATGTGCGAATTACCTTCGACGAATCGGGTTGGGACAACATAAATGTCAGTATGATAGATATATCTTTATTGTATTCTCTCTTATTGCCACGAGCATTGCCTATTGTGGTAGTTGTAATCAAGGGCATTCAATATTCCAACCAGATGCACAAGAGTAGCAACTACAACCAAAATGTGAAATATTTGATGTGATGATCCGAATATATCAAACGTCCCAGGCTGAACACACTCTGGGAACCGGAACTTTACACCTGATATTAGCATGCTTCCCCTTTGCTAGAAACTCATGAGGGCATCTTACAGCATAAGTGACCGCGCCGAGTAAAAAGAGACCGCCTTCAGCCAAATAATATGGTAGCCCCGATTGCTTCACCATCTGGGTAAATCCAAACATATGAATCCCATGGATAATAGGTGCAAGGCCGGACAAACCGGTCACAACCAATACAACCAGACGAAATGTCCGCCATCTTGGGCCCTTCAAACATTTAGAGTCAGTTATTGCCATATGAAGCGTGATCTACAAGGATTTAAAGAGTCTTAAGATATTATGATGATTAAAGGAAATCTCGTGCTCCGAAAGTTGCCAGAACAAGAGTATTACCCTGAAGATTTACTCACTTGGAAGCACGGCGCGAGCATAATCACTACACTCACGATGCCTAAAGAAACGCTCATGGCCCAGTATATTTTACGCTCAGTCCACTCACACCAAAACTCGACGTAGATCCCCGATACGAAGGATCCTACGATGAGGATAATGATGCCTACAAAGTCGAGGCGCAGCCAACGTGCTTCGACCTCCCGCGAGTGGCTCATGAGCGTATGATATGCGCTCGAGATACCAAGGCACTGCAACGTTCTCAATTAGCTATCACCGCTTCGAACGTGATCTGAATATGTGTTTCGCGCTTCTGGGGTATGTGTAGTTTCGGCCGGCAAGAGTCATTAATTCTTTGAAACTGAAACTAGAAAGAATGAATCCAAGAACTACTACTCACCGCCGACGCGGCCGAGAGAAGAAACGCGAAGATTACATAGTCGCTTGCGCCAACATCCACGTATCGCTGTCGCAAATATGGGAGCACCCATGCCACACCGACGAAGAGAGCCGCAGCTGCTGGTATTAGGTGCGTATAGATATTCATTGTCTCGTTGTGCAGAAAAGCCAAACTTCGGAGGCAGGCTATCGTACTGCGAGAGATGGGACGATACCCATGACGAATGAAGGGGTTGTCTTGGTGCCAAGCAGGAAGTTCCTCATATGAGATAAGCCTAGATTTACAAGACTCGGTGCTCTCTATCGCACTGGCGTCTACCCATTCGTGGCGCTTCTCGTTGTCTGAGGAATCGCGGCGGCTCGTGGCTTCTTGCCCAGTTTGAATTGGGGGCTCCGCGGACATGATGGTTCTCAGATGCCTGACACAAATGATGGGGATGTCTGATGTGATTGTTGAAGCAGCGAAATCGTGCGTAATGCATTCGTCTCAGTCAAGTCCGCTAAATATCGTGAAGGCAAGAAGGAGGGCATGCACATCGATAGTTTTGGGTCTCTCATCTCCAGTTTACTAAACGAATCACGGTCAGAATACCTTGTCTGCGGGCCCAATGAGTATCCCTCATCAGCCTCGCCGACAACGGTCGCCGAAGCGTATGATTGGCGCGGGTACCAATGACATCACCGAAGATCCCTTTTTGTGATCTTGCGTAGTGGAGACATTGTGTGAAGCCCTGGACACTTCGATATTTGCCGTTGAAGGGGGGATTCTTTGCGCATTCGAGAGGATCCACTAGCATCAGACGTGCGAGTTTCGCTATTGAGTTTGGTGTTGTCTTTTGTCTTAAAAACGTTGGTCACGATACAATATGACCATTAAACTCGAATATGTTATATTTCGATGGGAGGTGTATCTCAACATCCACTTGCCTTGAACGATCTTGATAATTGTCATTGTAAGTTGCTGAAAAGTGTAATAGGTGTATTATTGCAGTTATGGTGTTTAATGATGTCGCCTTAGGGGCCCTGCTCGAAGACTGTTGATGATATGCACATTAGGTAATTAGCGAACTTGATAGGAATTGGGTACTATCACAGGAATTGTGCGTGAGGGCCAGATTGATCTAGATGTGCAAGAAAATACCTTGAATTATGAGTTTGGATCGCGATAATTTGATTGATAATTAGCTTGGCATATACGCAAGAATTCGTTGCTTGTGGCTTTCAGACGCTTCGGGATCTGATTAGACGCTGGATCAGACGCTGATCAATGAATAGTGACATTCTATTGCCCCGACACACTTGAGTGGCGTTTTCTGCTCTATTAAAACTCATGATTACTTGGATTGAAGGCGAGAGGTGCCTAATCCCAAGCACTTATTAGGCGTAGGGAATAACATTAACGGCGTTGTCAAGAGGTAAGCTTGTGGGCCATCTGGATTGTCGTTCCTCTCTTCCGATCATCGACTCAATTCTAAATTGATTCGCAATTCGCGTGGCAGCTGCAATTCATGCGATGTGTAGACATGCGTAGTCAAACTGATGGCTACGAAATAGTCGATGTGAATATAAATAGAGATCGGTCCTGTGTTGGTAAGGAATATGCGCTAAACTGCCGCGAGTGAAGAATAAAGGATCGACATGGCTGCATACAGGTCATCCATCGTTTGCTGGCCGGTTTTGACGCGCGGGACAAGAATGCGAGCACAGTGACGACACGTATAAAAGCGTAACGAAGCCGTATGCAATAACAATGTACAGTGTTGAGGCATTCTCGTGGATGGCGTGATGCTGACAGATATCTGCTGTTGGGCACGGACGAGCAGAGCGCCCACGTGTTTTCAGGAAATCCAGTGTACACGATAACTTATTCCTCTCAATACCAGCGTCGAGAAAGTCTATGTTATTTACAAGCAATACACGCTTGGCCGTGAAAGTGCTACTTGTGGCCTGGTATCGGGGAAGGCCGAATTAAATGCATTGCTCGCTTGGGCACGTGCTCTTGAAGCCCACCACCGACATAGATCACATGTTCTTGCGATTGAGTCGTACTTGTTGGATAATAACCTATAAATGCTCCAAGACAAATGAGGACAGGTCAATTGGCCGAGGCATTCGATGTAAAGATGGGCTGTTAACCTGATATCGTCGTCTAGGAAATATATCACGATTTAATAGTAAAGTGGTATGCAATCGAGTGCCCGAAAGTGGATTCGAGCCATCATCTCTGCATACACGACGACTGAGAAAAACGTATTGATTGGTGTTGGGTTGTTAATTAATAATATATGATAGTCGTAAGTTCTGTGATGCCAAATATTAAAATGGAGGAATGTTGGCTGCAATTTGCGAAAGTAAACGCGGATGGTGATTTGTGTAGATAGCTTCGATTTTGGCTGGGCGCGGTAGACGGATCACGTAGACCCTTTTGTTGGTGTCTAATAAACAATGAGGAACATATATGGATTGAGGACTCCTTATGGCATTCAAAGGATAGTGGCAAAGCATATGCATCGATTTAAAACAATTTCGGCCTAGAAACTAAGTGTCTGAGCCCATCATCTTGAATGCGACCGAGTGTTATGGACTCGAATTGCGTGAACAGACATGCACCGGACTCGGCACGTCGAAATTCACATTACGTTTGGCTTAGATACAGACCCAAGTGCGGCGATTGGCCGCATTTCCGAGGCATCCCTGCACCCGACCGACGGGAATAAAAAGAGGAGTACGCAGATCAATTGATCGTCGGATCGGTGAAGGAGGGTGGGAGCTTGATGGAAGAAAGGCGAGAAGGCGAGGACGTGGATAGATGAGCTCGAGAAGGGGGAATGGGGGGGGAATCGCAGAGAGTTTGGTGAGAGAATCCGAGTTCGAGACGCTGGCGCATGATTTGATCAGAGTTGGAGTATGCAAATGCTGGGGTGTAAGTCTTGACCAATCAGAAAATTCGACATGAACAAATCGGGGACTGCTAATAGTGATGAGCTGGTGGGACAACACTTGGCCGGGGGAGCACGAGGAAAATGCTAGATGCCACGCACAATGCCATCACAGAGGATGGGCAAGACGCAGAGTTGAGCGAGCTAAGGCCCAGACTCCAGATCACAACTGACCCCGGTTGGGTACCCAATCAATAAGCTCTGAATTGTCTGATTGGTCGCATGGCAACCGGTAGAGGCTGTGCGATGTGTCAAACCAGCAAAATAAGCGCACTTACGACTTGCCTAAGCCCAAAGGGGCAAAACAAGAAGTGTTTCAAAGAGGTCAAGCCAGCGTCGACGCATGCTACGAGTTGGGCTATTATTCGCTTACTCTGTTCCATCAACCATTCGAGAGCAGAGGGAACATGCAAGACAAAATGCCGTGCCGAGATCGAAGTGGGTAAAAACAACACGATGGGTGCTGTTGATGTATGCACCAGCTCATCATATAGATATACAAGTATTCAGCATTCTACACACAGGACGAAGATTTTACGGATAGAGTAGAGGTAGTGTATACATATCGATCTAATGTGGTAGTAATAGTAGCGATAGCTCTAACGAGTATCCAGATGTCAGAGAAAGATGTGTTGGGGTGTAAGTCGGGTACCTTATGTAGTAGCTATATGAAATAAGAAATGCACAGAGCGTCGATTAATTAAAAAAACCGAACGGGATGGGACGGGGCGAAGAACCATGGAAGCCTGAAGGCCTGCTGGCAGCAACCCCGACAGGGCTGTTAGGCCAGCCGGGGCCGCGCCTGGATCCTCCCTCCCTCCCAAAGCCCGCCAGCACAAAAAAATGGTTTTACTGATTGTGTTGTGCACTCCCACCCCACTTTGCTATAAGAGCTCACCTGCTCGCCGACGCGCCGCCAGCGGCACCTCCCTCCCCTTCTTGTTTTCCTCCCATCTCTCACATTCATCGCGTCGCAAAACAGCTATCCATTACTCGATTATCTTCGAACCAAGTTATTTAGGACTCTGTCTCTCCATTTATCCAGTCAACCTTACCACTTTCCAACCCGTTCTCATCCAATTCCATTTTTCGCAATGGCTCCTAAGAAGGCAGACGGCGGCGCTACTGCGGCTGCTCCTAAGACTAAGAGCACTCATGCTTCTTACCAGGTATGCGCAGCCACTATTCGCATGAAATTTATCCTGGTGAAATAATTCCGAGGACTAACTGTTTGCAGGATATGATCACTGATGCTATTATCGCTGTAATGCCCCCCTTTCCTTTATTTTTGGCGCATCGGGTCTTCCTAGACCTGTTTGTTAGTTGGGCGCATGATACATCCAGGAGTGTCCTCATGTTACCGTGTCTCCGCTAGCGCATCACTCCAGTACTTCCGTATTATCAACTCGTCGATGTAACTAATATTCTTTTCATCTCACAGCTTAAGGACCGTCATGGCTCTAGGTATGTACTAGCCTCTCTAAGGGCCGCTGAATCCACGGCTGAATAGCAAACATAACGCTGACCTCTCGCAGCCGTCAATCTCTAAAGAAATATGTCAAAGCCAACAATACCATCACTACAAGTGATGGTATGTTCGACTCGCAATTCAACAAGGCCCTGAAAGCGGGTGTTGAAAAGGGCGTTTTTGAACAACCTAAGGGTATGTAGCCATGTTTTGGTCTCAACTTCATCGATTGCGGTGATGGTGAATGCATTGTCAATAGTTCTAACATCTTGATAGGTCCATCTGGCACTACTAAGCTCAATAAAAAACCTAAGCCTGCGCCCAAGCCTGCTCCTAAAAAGGAGACAGAGAAGGAAGTGAAGAAGGCTGCTCCCAAGAAGGAGAAGGAGCCTGCTAAGAAGGCTGCCACAACCAAGAAACCTGCGGCTAAGAAGGAGAAGGAAGCGGCAGAGAAGAAGCCGGCCGCAAAAAAGGCAGCGCCGAAGAAAGCTGCCCCTAAGAAAACTACTGCTGCTAAGAAAGACGTGAGTCATAACTGATGGTGATCAGATAGTATTATGCTAAAACATGGACAGACCTCGGCTGCTGTTGAGAAGCCTGCTGCCATAACTAAGACTAAGTCTGGCCGTGTTGCGAAGACGGCTGCTAAACCCGCTGCGAAGAAGGCTGCGCCCAAGACAGCCGCACCCAAGAAAGAAAAGGCACCAAAGAAAGAGGCCAAGACTGAAGCCGCAGCATGAGCGTACCTCTCTTGATTTCGGTGTTTTGTCTTTCTAGGTTGGGCTCGGTGGTCTACTGGCGTTTGGGGTATTATGGTATAAAGAGATGCACGCACGTGTACGTGTATGGCTTATCATGCAAGGGGTTCGGGGACACATGTTTGCTTTTCGATCAGGATGGTATGGCTGGTTTGCCTGAAAGGATTACATGAACCAGGGACGGTGTCGGCAATTACAATGCTACCCATTATTGGCAGGCGTGTAGTAGATTCGAGTGTTGGCGTGGCGGTTTGCACATATTCTCCGATCTCTCCGGAGCAAGGGTTACGATTAATGATGCTACACCCTGTAATTATACCAATGGCTTCTACACTGTTACATCTGTCTCAGTCTTGACCTCAAGTGATTTTCGCAGAAATCTTGTCCCAGTAGTCACCTGGGATCTCTTCCGAAACATGGCATGTATGCGCGTCTTCTGTTCATGGTGGGTCAGGGTCCAATGTGTGTTGTTGACATTGAGCCGAAAATGGAAATAAGCTTGATTGTTGTCGATAAGGCGAATCACGTGTGAGGGGCTGGCTCCCCTGTAAGCCAAGCCAAACCAGAGGTGGTACTCGGGTTCGCACTAACTATAATGGCCCGTGGCTTGCTCCACTCAGGCCCTTGGTGGAATGACGATGATTGAATTGATCATGCAATCATGGGGCTCAGGTTTATTTGACTATTGGGGCTTGTCTTAAACAATTAGATTTGCCGAGAATCTGTAATCTAATCAAAGATGTTTATCTAAATAAATAGATCATCTATTGCGAGATGTTGTCTGGGTGATATAGCAACGAGATACCAGATCAGGTAGACTTGGTCGGTACTTGGTTTATCTGCATGCTGCATGTCTTGTCACCGTGCTGTTGATCGATGTTTTGCAGCTTCCACCAGGAACACCCTTGCTGCATTAAGAATGACTCTGTTCATGTTGGCAAGCATACTTAGACTAAGCGCTTTTTCTTGCTTGCCTTTATGATCCCCATATAAGTTTAAAATAAATCACTTTTACTTTGGTTGATAGCCAAGATAGCTTAAGGATGACAGCAGTACATTTCATTAACTTATATATTTCTTATTCTTTGTATTACTGGATAAGGATTCGACTATCCCACCTACGTAAGCCACTAGCTACCTATTATTCTACCGACCTAGTACCTTCAGGCAGGTAGATATAGTGATAAATCGTTTCCAAACACCTGTGGGTTATAATGAGGACCTATATAAATAGGTATATGTAGGAATTGTAAGTATGTGTAGTTGGTCTGTGCTTATGATATAATACGCTGATCCGGCTCATCACACCTTTTCAACTCGCAACGCACCAGCTTGAAGCAAACAAGCCCATAAATTAGACCCCCTTATCCACCATGTACCTACTTCGCCAATGCAAAATAGTGACCACGTCATCATGGCTAACATAGGTGCTCACCTGGAATTGGCGTAAAGTATCCATATTGCCAGGCTACAGGCAAACAGGCAGGCAGCAACTAACACTTAGGTACCTAAGGTACATACCATGTAGGTAGGTACTTACTATTTAAGGCAGTACATCTAGTCTAAGCAGGTACCTACTTAGCAGGCAGGTTAGCTTCCTCTATCTACCTACCTATGTAGCCAGAGGTAAGGTAGCCACTGACAGCAAGTCCCCTGTCCCGTTCTGGCCGTCACCACTGCGCAATACGTACAGCATATAATAGCATGCAGCACAACACCAATGCCCAATGCTGGACATTGGTGTCGGCCGTATCGGAACGTCGCCTTCTCTCTCGTCCTATCGAACAATCGAGCGACCTGCTGTCCCTCTCCTCCCACCGCGCCAACCACTCATCCTGCTGCTCTCTCTTCCCCGGCATTCCACCCCCCACAGCCGGTTCTTCCGATCAATACAATCAATACAGTACAATCTATACAATCTATACAATCCAGGCCGCCCGCGCCGCCCCTGCCTCGTGCTGCCGTTGCGCGTATTATGTGGTGCATTCTCATCCCGTGCGACGTGTGTGTGTGTGCACGCCAACAAGCGGACAAAGAGAGCTGAGCGTTGGCCAGAACCAAAGCCCACCAAAGTTGCACAACGCCGACTGAACCGGCCTGGACCGACCTAGCCTAACCGATTGCGACCGGCTACAGCCGACATCAACGCCGGCATTGTCGACGTTGCTCACGTCGAGTTGCTGTCTCTACATCCGGGAATCAACGTGCGTGCCTTGTTGCCGCCTTGCGCCTGCGGGGCTTGTCATGGCTTTGACCATGATATAGCTTTCTCCAAGATTGCAACGTACTCTCCAGTCTGGCCCTGCCGCTGCCGCTGTCTTTCGCCATGTCCTCAAGCGGGCAGTCGTTTGGTTCCAACAATCCCTTTCGCCGGAAATCGGGTGCGGCATCTGTGAACCCCGCGGCGTCTTTCTCGAGCCCGAGCTTGAGCTTCGGCACCGACGAACCCTCCACCTCCACCTCGTCCACAACCACAACCACAACCACAACTCGGCCTCCTTTTACAACCTTCAAGTCTGCCGCGCCAGAGAATGAGAGACGGGATGAAGAGGAACAGCCCATGCAACAAAAACCCAAAAAGATCATCAAGAAAGTGCGCGTACAGTCTCCGCCCCCTTCGTCGCCCGAAGATTCTATCCCTGTAACTCGGTTCCCTGCGCTAGAGCAGCTGGACGATGACAATAATGATGATGATGGTGGCAACGCGAGTGATTCGAGCAAAAGCGATGTCCAGGAGGACGACCCGTTTAGTGCTGCATCCGTTGACTCGGACAGCAAGCTTGACGCCGAGCCTCCTATTTCACAGATACCTCCAAATCCCTTTGCCAGGACGCTGCAGGATATTGAACGGAGTGGTCAAGCACGTGATGCTAACGCTACTGCCATGACAACAAGCGCTTCTAAGGGATCACTCGACGTTGATTCCTTCAAGCGTCTACTTTTGACAGGTCATTCGAATCTGCCTACTCCGGCTCAAACAGCTGTGGATTCTACTGGAAACCCATCTGGGCTGGCTCACACTCTCGGAGCTCTACCGGATGGCGCCAGCGCAACAGATGCAAGTTCGATATCGAAACAGTCCATCTTTGATGCTCTACAGGAAACACCCAGGACGTCCCATGAAATATCTGAGTCTGAAACTCCCGAAGATCACAAAGGTCTTTTACCTTCATCCCCGTTAACAATTGTCTCATCTGCCTCCGTGCGCAAAAAGCCACCCCCTCCCAACTCCAGGCATGGTAAGCTTATCAAGATCGATTTGGGAGCTGACATAAATTCTCGTGGTGCACCATCTGCGGCTTCAACCGGGGCTCCCGACCTCCCTTCACCAGTGGGAGCGGTTCCGCGGAAAGTGAGCTCTGAGTCGGCAACAACACTACACTCATCCCAGGGAACAGACGTAAATAAACCACTTCCCGCGCCGCCTTTGCGTGCAGCTGCGGATGAGGATGTAGAATCACCATTCGATCGCGAGGCGGCCGGAAAAGTGCCGGAAGCATTTGCAGAGCTACAAGCCCATCCTAGACCACCGACACCCCCACCCACAACCCGAAGCCGCTCTGGGTCCCAAACTAGCACTCAGTCTCGTAAACCTGCGGCGCCTCCACCGCGTCGACACGGGAGAAGTGAAAGCAAAGCACCGTCCATTTATCATATTAATACTAATGAAGATCCCCCAAGATCATCTATGGAGTCCAATCACTCCCGTGCGGAGAGTCTACGTATCAGTGCAAATTCCGCGCCAGCACCGCCTCCCCCACGACGGCCTGGTCATGTGCGGCAGGGTAGTTCATTTGCGGGCATCAGCCATGGAGGCTATTCAGCTATTAGTCCTGGTTTGAGTGAAAAGGAGCGAAGTCCTCTCGGAAGCAGCTTCACCCCTACGGCTTCTCCCAGTATTCAATCCGGATATTCGCATGATTCAGGCATAGGCGCGTCTGGCGCGAATGGACAAATTAGATTAAACCCACCACCTCCCCCACCGACGAGGAAACAGAGTATCAGACGGCCACCTAGCGTCAGGAGTATGGAAAGCAATGGTGGTCCGGCTCCACTTAGGAGAGTAAGTAGAGAAAAGGAGGGTGGAGCGCTGCCGCCACCTCCCCCGCCACCAAGAGCTCGTGGTGGTAGTCGAAAGGGAAGTGCCGGCTCCGTGACGGTTGGGAATGGCTCTGTTACACCTACCGCACTGGAAAATGGGAAGCAGGGTGAGGATATTTTGGCAGATTTAGACGCTTTGCAGAGAGAGGTCGATGAGTTGATGAAGAAGGCTGCTAACTAGTTGGACACATCTGGTTTCTCTCGCCGACTTGAATCGGCAGCGCCGCAGATTGAGCACGGGCACAGGCATGAGCATGAGTGCGAAAAACAATCATCTTTTCTTGGGGCTTCCCTATCTTGGGACGACAGGGATCGAAGAATTGGGTGATGTCAAAAAAACGCAGGATAACGGATTAAAAACCTCCGCATATGGATACGGACCTGAGTTTGCGCACACAATGGCGTTTGTATAATAAAGGAGTGGTTTCTATTTTCGGCATCGTGAGGCCTGCCCTTGCACTACCTGACTATTCAGTTTGCAGTTGACGGCGGCGGCGATATAGATCGTCGATTGTGACGAAATACAATGGCTATAGAAGCTATGAACCTGTGCCTCTTATATACTTTTCCGTGGGATCAACACCTATCGTGGTAGCTAGCGGATCAGAGCAAGGTGGGTAAGTGTTGTTTCACCTGAGGCATGTCAGTAAGCGCAGAGCTTGTAGTTATGCCGGCGGAAAAGGAGACATGATTATATACCGCGGCGAACGGTGTTTAAGGGTGGTATTGGTCATGTATTATGATGCGTTAACACGGCAAGAAAGCTATATATAATTGTTATATTATAGAAATTCTCATTTTAACGTAATGTCTGGTGCTATCGATATATCACGTTGCTAGGAGCACAAACGATCGATTTACACCAGTCCGTAAACTGAGAGACACTTACGCAGATAGTGATGAAGATCAACGTTTTAATAATTGGAACATCGGCCTGCTGCTGCTTAGAGCCGACCTATAACAACTCTAGATTAAGCATCATAGAATCATGCTGCTTAACGCAGCTACTCCCAACTATTTCTATAATGCTCATCAGCCTTTTTGCTTGGGAAACGGAATTAATAGCCGAGGACAAGAACGATGCAGAGGCCTAGGGAATAGTAGGGGAATGCAACTCACATCGAGGTCTCATAGTAGATAATTTGGACTCCCTTTATATTTACGGGCTAGTTAGATTTTGATCGAAATTATAGCCGGGTAAGGACTGCTTTAGACGATAATGAGACGAAAAGACGCACAGCGCTACTATTAGTGTTAATCCCAGAAAAGAGGTATAGGTGAATGAATACCTTAATTGAAAACTTACAATTCATTTCTTATATTATCAGGGTTGTCCGTGTCATTTATACCGGCAACACTCATGGGAAAGCGAATGACTACGGCGCTTCAGGCACAACAACAATAGTGATGGTTGAAGCATTTGCGAAGGACAACAAAACAGTCATCCTACCTTTAATAGAACTTTTATAAAATCACTGCACGTGATTATCAGGAAAAGGCTCAAAACATAATCCAATAATCTCATCTGCGAGAGCGCGCCTTCATTTCTCTCACACGAACAAAATAACTAGTAGCTTGCTATATCCTGGCTGAGAGTAGCTTTTACTATACGTAGTATTATTGCAATAGGCTCTATGCCTTACCGTAGACCGGCTCGTCACCCCGATGAGCTTTTCCGTCCCCGTGCGCATATGCCTCCTATATCGGGATTTGTTATTTGGCAAAGATATTGATTGACCCTACGTGGCAATCTTGAACGATTGCGTCAATAGACAGGAGTAAGGAGCCTATCAGGATTGTCGATGAGGTTTCGTTGGCCGTAAGTATGAGAGATTCTCTGAGGCCATGCCGAAGAGAGACATTGAGCGACTCTTGGATTCGTAAGGCTACCTCTTTAAGTTATTGTGTGCCTTGCTCACTACTAAGAAAACAGGAATGTTTCCCTACCTTCCCAAGGGCCGAACTTTCTGGGCCACTTAAACAACGAACAAAACTGAGATATCCGTAAGATAATAAATTTCGGATATGATGCAAAGCTAATTTGACAGAGACAAGTTACCTTTTGGTGGGTGATTTAAAAGCGCTTTAATGGTTGAAGTTTCTAGTATAACAAACGAATTGAGTTACTTACCTGGTATCTGGCAGATGCAAGCAGCCAGGTCGGTAAACAAGGTTGGCTTGAAACGAACCAGTGGGGTCATGCGTATTAGAGAAAAGTGATAAATAACAGACGAATAAACTGTAACATTCACCACTTGTGGCGGACCGGTAATGCTGGAAATACGGAAACAGCCATTGTGTGTCGTTTCCTAAGAGCCTGCCATGGTGACGCAGGATTTCAGAAAACGGTCGACTCAGTCCAAACGTGCTACCCAGCAAACAGATATCACCTCGATCACTCATTACCTCACAGTTCCTGACACCTCAAACACGAACCGCCTTGCTCAGGCAACCACGCTGGGCGAAAGCAATTCGCGATAGCTATGAGAACTACGCTATCTCAGGTGGCACAACTATTCTCTTTTTCATTCATCCCTGTACCGGTGCCACTGGCCGCACAAAATAACAGTTATTGCAATACCGACAACGCAACATCTGTAACTGCATTTTAATCACAGCAATGGAAGACCTTCGCGATGCCCAGAAAACCGTGTCGGAGTTTGCCAAATGGATAGAGAATCTCCGGCCTGATCGCAATACCTCTCATACGTGGAAGCGACCTGAGCTTCTCAGCACACGCAACGATTCAGATGGGTCGCTCAAAAGCACAAAGAGCTCCATCAGCTCTCTCTGGCGACCCAAGAATCTGAAGAAAGAATGGGACGAGACTATGGAGGGTATCTGTACGTAGAGACTTGCTGAACTAGAGATCTGATAATCCCGTTCCACTCATATCCTTTCACCGGAGCAGATGAGTTGCCCATTCGATTATCAAGATCATACCAAGCAGTCTGGTCCTCCACTTATCCAATCGTCGTCATCGGCAGATTGTGTCTGAGCTAACAAGAAATACTCACAGTATGGAACGAGCTCGAACAATTGCAGACTGCAGTGGCAAAGCAGTTCAAGGTCGACCAAACTGCACTTAAGGAATATATAAGTTCGCCAGAAATGATGGATCTTGGAAGCGAATTCGTGCGACACTACTACGAGAACCTGGCGAAGGACAAGGCCTACTGGGTAGCCGAGGATCTGTTCTTTAACCTCCAGACCGTGAAACATGGGGATAAGGACGCGGAACTATGGGCTGGTGCAAAGATATATAAGAAGGAGTGGGATCTTGCCGACCACCTCGTACGCTTCGTGCTGCTCTCCGACCAGTTCCGTGCATGCTCGGGTCAGGAGAAATGGACTGTTTGGGAGTGGAGTTTCCCAATGATGGTCGGGTTTTACCTCAGTGTCTTGCGCTGCTATACAACTAGAGAGGCGAAGAAGAGACAGCTGACGGGGTGCCCTGCTGGCCCTCAACATTCGCCTGACGGAAGAAGGAGCCCAAGACGCAATAAATCGTCTCAAACACCGCGAGACGAGAAAAAGGAGGAAGCGGAGCAGTAGGAATGTGTAGAGAAGCGAGATCAGAATGCGCGACGGGGGTTGGTGAGACTGGTTGGTGAGACTGGACTGAGCGCATGGTTTATGCCATAGAGCTTTAGGCATCTCCCTTGAAGTTTTGCTGCCTACTTACCGATAGCATGCTGATGATCGAAGATGTCGCGATGCTAATTCCGAGTAAGGGATTATTAAGACGAATACAGATTACATTCCAGACGCAGAGCGCTAACCCATTTCACACCTGAAAAGAAATGAGATCATGAATGTGAAGTTGCGAAATCCCTAGGTAAGTACCTAAAGGCTTGGTACCTAAGGTACCCAAAAGTAGACAGACAGATTATGTAGGTAGGTAGGTAGGTAGGTAGATGTAGATTGGGAAAGTACCTAATAATCCGCTACGACAGCGTGCATCGCAAATAACTGCACGTACGTCTGTCGGTGATGATGACGAAAAGATTACATATTGAGGTACCTGGTTTGGCAGTTATTTTGGGCTACGGCGTAGGTATATGTAGCTAGACCACTCGGAGAATACCTTAGGTAAGCCGCAATTTAGCCTCCTATCCGCCTTTGTCGCAAATCTGTGGATGCCATCTTACTCATCTCCATTTCTTGAATCTTGGAAAATTATATCGCGTCCACATTCAATACCAAGAGGATAAGAGCCTTTTATACTCAATCTGAGTTTCTTTCGCTGTTCTTACTCATCCCGGCCAGGTACTTCCTTTCACCAACTGCATCATCTCATCATGTTCAATCAATCTGAACGCGACGATGATCTATCGTCAGATGTTGCCGGTACCCCGGTCGAACAGGATTCCAACGAGTCTGAAACCGACGAGGACGAGGAGGGCGATTTCTTTGATTTGGAGGCAGAAGAATCTGACGGCTACGAGGAAAATGAGGCTGATGATGACTATGGTCGTCATTCTGAACACTACTATTTCCCACAATTCTCGCGCTTGCCACCGGAGCTTCGTGCTAGTGAGTAACTCTCAGAACCGTTTTCTTCTTCTTTTGGCCATTTCTGGAGTATAAGCGTCATATATTGACCAAGAAAGTGTCTAAGAGCTTCTGGAATCCTTATAAATCACGCACGAGATGGTAATGACTGATTCTAAGTGTTTTAGTGATATGGGAAGCCCTAGATCCGGATCTAAAATCCAAGGCAAGGGTTCTAGACTTTATTGTCATTAAGAGACCTCTAATAGATAGAGACTTTGATGTTTGGGAACCCGCCACATTGGCACAACAAACTGCACCCGCAAGGGCGCTCCTTGCCACCTGCAGAGAATCTCGCCGTATTGCTTTGGGGCATTATCCGGATGCTATTCAACTGAGACGCGGCCTCAGTGAGGTTCGCTTTAATAGTGCCAACGACATCATTCTTCTTCGCCTACCTCAGGACCTGCGTGGTTCTGACCTATATGGGCTAGGACGCTGGTGTAACAAGATCAAATACCTCGCCTTCGACAATGGTTTAGAATCCTACCCCACCCCACGTCACCTTCCAGCTCTGAAAGATCCTCCACAGGGCCTCGAAACTATTTTCTCTTGCTTTGACGCAAGGACCCTTGGACACCGCTTGCTTGACTGGTCCGTGTCCAAATCCTCCAAGCAATTCTACGTTGAAACGTTCGAGGAACAGCCCGGTTTAGGTGAAGACATTAAGGCATTATATTGCTGGCCTGACACAACTCTTCATACGGATTTCCTTGGTCAAGTCGGCTCTGACTATATGCTGAAGTTTCCAGAAATGCCTGCCATTGGTTCCATCCCTGTATGGCCCATGGCACAGTACTTATTCGACGATGGCCTTGCATTGTACCAGAAGGCGAAACGCTACTATGAACGGAATCTTGGTCGAGAAAATGGATCTGGGTCGCCTCTTGAGTCGTCAGAAGGCGAGTCTTTTTACGAATCTGAGCCAGATGACTACGTAAGAGATGGGTTCATTGTTGATAGCTCTTCAGACGAAAGCGAAGAAGCTGGCGACGATGAAGACGATGGTCTCGAAGTTAATGGACTCAGTGGCTCGAGCGACCATGAAGATTCTGATCAAGAGCTCGATGACTTCAATGGGTTTTCGCCTCTTCAGAATTCTAGCGAAGATGAGGCGACTGGTAGCTTAAGGAACGACGTTTCCTTTGAGGAGCAGCCACGTGCATCAAACCAATCTAGTAAACGCAAGCGTCGTATCGTATCATCTGAGGACGAATCTGATGACGATGATGATGTTGTCATGGAAGTTCAATCCCGGGTTACATCTAAACGCGCCCGTTTTATACATTCCGATAGCGAAAGTGACGAAGATGGCAGCAGAAATGATGCTGAACCTGGGGTAGAGGGGCCTTCCCGCTTACGAAAACGCGCACGGATTATTCTCTCGGACAGTGAGGACGGCGAAGACGATAAACACACTCACGACGAAGGACATCAACTACCCGAACATAGTCTTCATGGTGATGAAGACGACGACGATGACGAAGATGGAGGAACCGAAGAGGAAGAAGGTAGTGATGAAGAAGAATTACGGGCCTCGAAGCCAGTGTCTCTACTAGCCAGATTACGCCAATTCCGCTCCGATGTCCCGATTTCCCCTGGAGGCGAGTCCATGAGCTCGAGCGGAGAACAAGACGAAGAAGAACGATATGAAGATGAAGATGAACAACAATTTTCTGATGCCGAATTTCCAGAGTCGGCTGAGGAAGACGGTGGTCAGGATGGATGGTGATGAATTTGAGAACAGCGCCGGATTATAATATCGTCACTGTCTTGACGACTTGGGAATGTTATACTTCAACATTATTAGTCTACACGCAACATTTCGAGCATCGGAC
Source organism: Xylaria curta (assembly GCA_022495235.1). NCBI lineage: Eukaryota > Fungi > Ascomycota > Sordariomycetes > Xylariales > Xylariaceae > Xylaria > Xylaria curta. The sequence continues at coordinate 618,289 of MU375895.1, read as the reverse complement.
GGCACTTTGTACCATAATATTCTGGCCAGGACTTATATTACCAGATCACTTAATTAGGTACTTAATCAATCCATACATGTTTGTGGGCCTTATTCCAGTCTTCTTGTGTCCAGTTCAATCGTGAAAACGCAACATCATGAGTCTAGGCTGCCTTGGGGGCCGTTACAAGGGTATCGCGATCCTTGATTAATTATAGAATGTACAGTGTAGATCTCAGAAGGCGATAGTAATTCTTAGCGAATAGGGTACCTACAGTACCTATTGGGTAGCACTTGTCTGGCGTGGAAGGATGGGGCGATGCAAGGAAACTAAATAGGTAATTACCTGCGTGGAGCCTGCAGTGGGTTTATACTGCTTGCAGAGATATATCTGGAAATATTGATAGTGTTTACCTATATATCAACACATATGCAACTTTCAAGCTTACAGTGCTGCGGCTGGCACCAACAACCTTGATAGCAAGGCTTGGCAGTAGCTACCTAGTAACCTAACCTATTATGTATTACTTGTCCATCCTGCTTGCCTCATAAGAATGCCTTAAGCAGACGCGGCCCCGAGCAAAGGGTTTTCATAAAACCACTTCTTCATTTTGCTGTATTCTGACGAAAATGGGCGACACGAATTCTGATGGAATCTGGAGGCAACACCTTTATCTCCAGACACGGCTAAAGGAGAAGAATGGTCGCATTCGCCTGCTTACAATTCAACCGCGGCAGTACGCGGCCTCAAGATCCGAATCGTCATCAAGTACAATACATTGTTTCTTGAGACTGGCAGAATTGAAGGAGCACCCACAGTTTACTGTCGTCTCACATCGGTGGAATCCTTCAGACGCAGTGGACGAGACCAAATCGGTTCTCGTTAATGGGGCAGCCGTCCCTGTTTCACACGGCTTATTCGAGATTCTTAGCCATCTTCAGAAGGAGACCCAGACAGTGGTGATCTGGATTGACGCGCTCTGTATAAACCATGCAGATGAGAATGAGAAGGAAAAATCTGTACAAATTTCTCAATTGCCACAAATCTTTGCCGCTGCAGAAAAGACTCTCATATGGTTGGGAGGGACAGCAGATAGGAGCGACGAGGCTATGAAAGTTCTGAGGCGTCTTACTGAAGAGCAGCTCACTCTCAGTGCTTACGTAGCAAACTGGACTCCTCAAATAGGAATGCAACTCGTTCAGAAGATTCTTCCGTCAAGATTCACCAACTCTGAATCTTCTGCGGCCCCTGGAAGTAGGGAGCCACTGGACTTGCAACATGAGCTTGAGTCGCTTCGAGCGCCACTCAAAGCCTTAATGGAACGTGAGTACTGGATGGACCTGTGGTCACTCGTTGAGCTCTGCTTGTCTAGCAAGGGGCTCGTCGTTTGCGGCAGTCACGGCTTAGCGCTCGACCATTTTTCTTCAGCCGCCAGAGCTTTGGATCATATCATCAACCACCTGACATATTCGAAGTGGCTCGCTGCCGCTACCAACCCCACAACGCCAAGCGCACAGAGCGCCGTGCTAAGTAGTGAAGAGGTATCCAATCTCTCCCAGTCACCTGCGCTGCGAATCCTCGGTCGGCGCGATGACTATCGGAAGGACACAGACTCTTGGCTAAAATCGCCAGATAACCCTTTGTTCACACTGCTCAGCCGCTTCTACGCTGTCCCTGTCGAAAACCGGCTCGCTCTCCGGGTTGGAAATCCGCGCGACAGAATCTATGCTCCAGCATGCCTAGCAACTGACACGGCCGAATTGAACATTGTGTTGGATTATAGCAAAGATGTCAACCAAGTATACGCCGAAACCTCGGCCGCATTCCTCCAAAAACATCCCAGGGTCTTGCAGCTAGCGCGTGGCACAATGGCCACGGGCGACAACTTGACATCATGGGCAATCGATTGGGAAAACGTGCGATTGCCACCTTCGTACCTGGGCTCATCGGAACGACCATTCAACGCCTGTGGCCCTGCGGACATCCGCTACTACCGCGCCGATACGGGCACGTCGGGCGAAATCTCCCTAAAGGCTGGTATAGTGGATCAGGTGCAGGAAGTAGGGAACCCATACCAGCCAGATCAGCCAGAGAGCACCGATCAGCAACGTATTTATCTATCAGAAATCAAGCAATTCTGGGAAGATTCAACAGCGTCTATCAGCTCGCCTTATTTTGCGGAACAGGCAGCGGTCGCGCTCGCTAAGATTCCCGTCGGCGATATCGAAACTAGCCCCGTCTCTCACGCATTTGTAAGGGGTTCATCTTCTACGGTTGAGGGGTACAAGAAGACTGTCGAGGCTCTTTTTCCTGCTGAGACTACCGAGGATAGAACCCCCACAGAAGCGCAAAAGAAGGAGCAGCAGCCCGAGGAATCGAAACTCCCTGAGCCTGGCCCGAGCATACCGTATATTACGGCTATGGCTCGGATGGCGGGACGACGACCGTTCCGGTCACATAACGGCTATGTCGGACTGGGACCCGTGGACCTAGCAGTTGGTGACACAGTCGCTATCCCTTACGGCTCGCCGGTGCCCTTTGCTTTCAGACGTGCTAAAGGGAGTGAAGACGCCGCTTATCGGTTGGTGGGTGAAGTGTATGTTTTTGGGATTATGGACGGCGAGTTCATGAAAGTGCATAGACAAGAGACGACATTGCGTATTGTATAGAGCAGGTGCAGTTTTTGGCTTACGACTTACTGCTCGGGGCACCCGGTCTAGGCTTAGAGCATAGTTATCATATTTGGTTTCATCACGGCGCATGTTATAGCCTTCGGAAGTGATATTGGTGCGGCAGGAGTAGTGTCAGTGGCCAATTTAGAGATACAACAATTATACCCATGTCATTCCCTTAATTCCCGACTTTTTCCATTGATCAAGGCTCCGACAAGACCAAGAGCGAAGCTTCACGTGTTGCTAGGCGCGAGACATGCCATGCCACCGCGGCTGGACGCCGCCCTGCTCTTTTTGAGATCGTGAAGGTTCCTAGGCTCAATGAAGAAACGTATTGAGGCCTAGTTTTGCAACTAGATTAAGCAGGCTAATAGAATGCGTTATATAGCACCAGTCGCCTTAAACCTATGTTTATCTTTACGTAGAGAACTTCAATTTTAATTTAACACGCCGAGGCTAGGCTAGGCAACTGAGAGCATGAGCCTGCTGCACTGCTTCTTTAGCCCTGCCGCGGGTCTGTGATGCACACTACCACGAAGAGATGAGGGATATTACTACGCACTCGCGGGACTTTGGATTATCTGCGGTTTATATGTCTAGCCTTGTTATTCTTGCTGCAGGGCAGTATTATATTTGTTGTATTACTGACCGATGATTAGATAAACAGTAGATAGCTTCACACGACAGGGACTCCCATCAGATACTCTATTCTACATGTGAGGGTAGAGCAGGTGTTTCTCATCGTTATTTAGTTCACCGCTGTCCTGATGCTGAAGGTGGGGATTGCCGTCTCCAATATAGTGTGTTGCTAAGCAAAATGTTCTCATCAAATCAGCATCAGTGGTTTAGTGGTAAAATCCATCGTTGCCATCGATGGGCCCCGTGTTCGATTCACGGCTGATGCATTGTGTTTCATTTTGCTCAATATCTCGGCGAATCTGTTTCATGTACAGATCTGTACTGGACTTTGAAATACATGCTATCTGTGCTTCGCAGGCCACGGCTCTGCTTTTTCCCTGCTTCTTGAATCGTTGTCTAATGCGGTGACTTGCTTAATTCGCTTAACGCAGAACAAACAATTCCACTGCCCATTAATTATAAGAAACAAAGACCTGACAGTGATGATAAATAGTCCGTTTATATTACAGAAGAGGGCTAAGATGCTGCACAGTCACTGCATTAAATGCCGACTTGTCATGTTGAACTTTGAAGACTATGTATAATTGTCATGTCACAGGCGTGCTCATGACCACGGGGTCGTGGTGAGCACTCGGATGTGGTATATATATGTAAGGAGCCCTGGATACTCCAGATCGGAGTATCGCTGGACTTTTGGTCTATTGGCATGGTGGTCTACAGGGCAGCCCCATGACAATAATTATGCGGCGTATTATAAAAGCCGCTTCTTTTTACGACGGTGCCGCCTGCCTTTATTCAATATTATTTAAACAAAAATCTTTGATACCCAGACTTCGTTTATCAAAATAACAAACTAGTTATTATTAAACATATTAAATTACTGACTTATAGATCTACATATAAAACATCAATTAAAGAAAGCTAGATAGCTGAATTAAGTCAAAAAAGGAACTAGACTAAGATCATCTACTTACTAAAGTATTAAAAAGCTGAGTCTTGATGCCCACTACTGGAGTCGAACCAGTTGCCTCCTCATTACTAGTGAGGCGCTCTACCGGTGAGCCAAGCGGGCTGTGATGTAGATCCAACCAATGTATGAAGCTCCATAATGGTGGATTCTTTGGAATCAAGCGTCTAAGGTGAGCAGGATAGGATAGGAGGCTTGATTTATAATAACCTGAGATACAGAACATAAATCAAATTGCAAAATAAATAAAACAGCAGATGCATCCGGTACTTTGATGCTTCTAGCTACCTGGGCGCGTGCGGTAATTTCTTGTTTAATGGCCTGGCTCTCGAAGGACATATCTCTTGATACATTATGTATCCATCCGTGTCCAATTATCTTCATGTTTTAGTTCATCTCATCGTACGTCCCTTTTCTGCTCTCCAAGTCAAGTGTAAGGCAGATCGGAAGGCAGTCCACATGGTGTCGATGACGGTGGCAGGGTATCTGAGACTGGACTGTTGGACTGTTCGGCTGGTATCGTTTATTGATTTGGACCTAAAGTCTGAATTTTGAATTATTATGTATCTATCTGCACCCCGAACAACGTCGATACGTTGATCGGACAGTCATGTGTTCCTCACATGTGATTCTTATGTTCATTCTAACAGAACCTATCTGCCTGAGCTCTCACATTTCCCATACCCTTTTTCTTCCCCAACGCCAGAACAAAAACACATATTAAGACACAGACTAATACGCCCGCTGTAGCCACAAAAAGAATTAGAGCGCTTTTACAGCAGCGAAGAACGGGTTACTGAGAAGCTTCTCATCAGCTTGGACAAGCTCTCGCATGCGCGCAATCATCTCTTGTTTACTCATTTGGCCGGCCTTAACATCGTCCTTCCACTGAACAAGGACTTCCTTCAGCCGCGCGCTTCCTTCCTCGACGTCCTGCTTACTATACTGCAGTAGCCCGTCTTCGTGCTTAGATGTAAAGTCCTCGAGTTCGTCCGCCTTTCGCTTTGCCATGCGTACGACCTTATCCGGAAAGCGCACCAGTTCTGCGACGTGGATACCGAAGGACTGGTCGCAGATGCCGGGCTCGACTTTGTACAGGAGCGTGACCTCGCGCTTGGCGTCAGGGGCTGGCGTGCCGTTGGACTCGGAGCCTGAGATGTGCGCTGTGACATGCAGATTGCGCACCTGAGGGTACTGGTCAGCGAGCGCAGTGAGCTCATGGAAATGCGTGGCGAAGGTGGCAAAGCAGCCGATTTCTTTCACAATATGCTCCGAAATGGCCCATGCCAGGCCGAATCCATCGTACGTTGACGTGCCACGACCCAGTTCATCAATGATGATCAAGGACTCGTTGGTCGCCGATTTGAGGATGTTGGCCGTCTCGAGCATCTCTGCCATAAATGTAGAAACACCCTTGAGCTGTGAATCACTCGCGCCGACTCGAGCGAGGATCGAGTCGAAGATGGTAAGTTCGGCCTCGGAACAGGGGACGAAACAGCCTACTTGCGCCATGAGAGCGATGACGCCGATTTGACGGATATATGTCGATTTACCTCCCATGTTCGGCCCCGTGATAATCAAGAATGAGGACTTGCCTCGCTTCATCTCAACATCGTTCGTAATGAACTGGATATCATCTTGCATCTCCATACAAGGATGACGAGCCTCCTTCAGAATAGTGGACCCTTGACCTCGGCTATGTATCATCGGTCTAACGTAGGAGGTAGGAGCATGGACGGAGCAGTGAGCGAAGGATACAATGACGTCGAGATGAGCTAATACGCCAGCGAGCTGCTCCAATACTGGGCAGTACGAGGCCGCAACACCGACGACCTCATTGACCAGGCTGCTCTGAGTTCTGTTATAGGTTTGAGACAACTGGTCAAACTCCCGGCGATAGCTTTGTAGAGTCTTTGTGGTAAAGTAGACGCCATTCTTCTGAGTAGAACATTCTTGGTATCTGGAATTGTTGCGGATACACCCAGCTTCAGTCCTTGTCAATCGCATGCACCATCCATGAACCTTGTGGTTCTCCAAGAAGATTTTCTTGTTCTCTTCTTGGCTCAGGTCGTCCGCGGCATTACGAAATTCTTTGTCCATATCAGATCGAAGTTTATCAAGTTTCTTTCGAACAATCCGCAGACTATCGTCAAATTCTGGCTTGATTATAAATTCGTGATTGTCAAGAGCGTCGAGATCAACTGTCGTCTCGACCATTTCAGCAAGCTTTCCTAGGCTATCGCTAAGGTTCCTTAGTTTGTTTGTGTAGGCCTCATCTAGTGGATCCTTGTATATTTCATCCATGACGCCTTCTAGAGTACCTAGAAATCCAGGTAACCGAATCACAACCTGGTATGCTCTCACAACATCTTCTAGGTTGGCTTTATTACGCTGGAACCGCTTAGACAAGCGGTAGAGATCTGGCACAGACTTGAGATGTTCTTCTTGCATGGTTTGACGGAGCTCCGTGTCATTGACGAAAGCTTCGACTAGTTGCTGCCGCTTTTCGATCTCTTCTTTGCTCATGAGTGGCTGCTTGAGCCATTGTGACAGTAATCGGCTACCAAGAGGAGTTTTGCAATGGTTCAGCAACCCAAACAAGCTCATAGTCTTCGCACCATCCCGCGGGCCGGGCATTAAGTTCAGTGCTTTCAATGCAGCTGCGTCTAATTTCATGAATTGAGTTAAATCATGCTGATACAATTGATATTGCCCAAAGTTAGAGGGGTCTTGCAGGACGCCGAGGTATTTGATCAAGGATGCAGCGGAGCCCATAGCTAGTTTTAGGTCTGTCTGGGGGAGCATGGTGGCGGATCGTTCATCCTTCAGTAGCCGCGCTAGATCTTGTTCGATATCTTTGGTGCCAAAGTCACCGGCTGGCCGCTCTGCGACGGCGATTCCGCAGTTATCGATTATGTGACGAAGCTTGGCTAGCTCGGTATCTTTCTCTTTTTCGGCTTTGTCCAGTTGGATCAGACACTCCTTGACACCGAGTTGGATGAGGAGAGCCTCGAAGTTCGAGTACAGGTCGTTGTCAAGAAACTCGCTGACACCCAACTCTCGAACACTGGCGTCGGCAAAACAGACACCCACACTTCTTGCCTCTGTTGCCTTGGCCGAGATTTTAACAGCCAGGATCATGGGTGCCGAGTCGAACTGGCCCCCGAGTTCGTCCTCGACATCTTGTAAATTGCCCGGCGACGCCTGCTTAACAACTTTCCAGTTCATACGTGAGCCTGTATTTGCAAATATTTCGATCCGCTTTCCGAGCCTAAAGAGGGCTTCACGAAGGAATTGTCGGAACACAGTGACGGTCATGGTGACGGATGCAAGACCGCTAGCATCACTTCGGCCGAGCTGCCGTACCACGGAAGTGGTCTTGTAGACCTGTTCGAAGTGTCAGTGTAGTTCTCCGCCCCAGAGAGGGCCGAGGCTGACTCACTGTCCGGGCGATGAAGTTCGCATCTTCGCCGTGGGCCGTGTACCAATCGCCTCGGTCGAAAATGCGCACGGTTTCGTCGCCGACAGCTGGTAGTGACTTGAAGTATCGGATGAACCCATGCTCGTCATCGACCTATTCAACGACGGCCCGAAAATTAGTAGCCTTCTAAGACGCAGAAGCGGAACTCGTACCTTTAATTCGGGCCGCGACGACATGGTGAGACGGGTGAAGTACTACTAGTAAACCAATAAGGACAACCTCTTTTATCTCGGAAAGTCTCACAGCATTGATCAGGTAGAACAAAGTTACTTGCTATAAGAGATACAGGTGTAGATGGGTAAGATTTTAATGTGGTGTCACCAATTTGGCTTGATACGCAGCTTCTTCAAAGAATGGGATGATGGGGAAGATGACAACCGCAGATAGGTCGCGTCGTGGAAATCAATTAAAGTCGAGACGCGACGGAACACGCGCTAGACTAGGGTAGCTAGCTTGCAGGGAACCTCGTGGCCTGCCTAGCGCGGGGCTTGACAGACGCCATGTCTTAGGCGGTTACGGCGGGGCAGTTAGTTGATGGGAAGCTGCAAACTTACAACAAAATTTCACCCCGTATTGTTTATCGCCCTCACCGACTGCTACGCCCACTATCCAGTACACTATTAGAACATAAGATTACAAAAGCCAGGCGCTTGAGATGGAATTATCAGAAGCTATACAACTGGGATCCACAGCCACCGAAAAACCTATAGTAGACGAGAACGTCGCGCCAAATCACCATGCTGATCCAAGTGATAGCTCTAATGAGGGACGAGGTGTGAAACGGTCGGCCGAGGATGAACTTTCTGGCGACGACGAGGACGACCACCGCGATACAGATCCTGCTCAGCCTATCGACACGTTGGGCGAAGCCACCACAATGTCCAAAAGCCAGCTAAAAAAGCTAAAGAGGCGAAAGAGATGGGAGGAGAGTAAGGAAGACAGACGGCTTAAACGAAGAGACAAGCGTCATGAACGGCAAGCTCGGAGACGCGCTGAGAGGGACGAAGAATGCGCCGCCGCCGCTGCCGAGGGCAGAGAGCCGATCCTGACGAGCGATCGCCAGAGACACAAGTCGCAAACAGGCACCAGAGTTCCCGTCGCTATCATCATTGATTGCCAGTTCGAAAAGTACATGCATGAGGCAGAGCTGATATCGCTTTCGAGCCAGGTCACCCGATGCTATTCTGACAACCGGGGAGCTCGGTATCCTGTCCACCTGTACATCAGCTCGTACAGCGGTTTCATAAAGGAAAGGAACGAGACGGTACTGGAGAACCAGCACTTGAAATGGAAAGGCATTCGCTTATGCGAGGGCGAGTTCACCGAGGTCGCCAACGAAGCAAAGGAGTCTATGGCTGGTCCCAACGGCGGCGAAATGATTGATCTGCTACAACGGGACGCTTCTGGCGAGTCGATTTCACATGCGCCTTTGGCGCCATCGAACACTAACAGGGCCAAGTATGCGCCAACCCCTTCACCGGAGTCAGAAGACGTGGAAAAGTCCATTATTTATTTGACTGCCGATTCACCGTACACGCTTGATCGTCTGGAACCGAACACCTGCTATGTGATCGGTGGCATTATCGACAAAAATAGAGAGAAGGGCCTCTGTTATAAAATTGCGCGGGGGAAAAATGTCAGGACAGCTAAACTTCCCATTAGTGAATACATGATCATGCAACATAGGCATGTCTTGGCCACTAACCACGTTCTGGAAATTATGCTGAAGTGGCTGGAGACGGGTGATTGGGGCACTGCATTTCTGGACGTCATTCCTACGAGAAAGGGCGGAAAACTGAAAACCGATGAGAGTACTCCGATTGACAGTGTAGAGAAAGAAATTGAAAAGAGGCCAGGGGAGGATGACGTCCAGGAGGCTGATAAGCCCCTGTCAGCGGCTCAAGATGTCCCTATGACGGAAAATGTCAACAACGTGACAGAGGTGGAAGGAGATAATGCAGAGGAAGGTCTAACAAGGAACGCCCTTGATGAATCGAGGTGGTCGGCTCCACCTCTCGAACTTGAAACAGTGAAAAGCGTAGATGACAAGCCGACTGACGGCCTATAGGCTAAAGCAAGAACTTCTCAATCAATTATTGCTATACCGACATTTTAAAAATATGTTGGATCATCCAGAACAAGATTAGAATCTTTAGAATTTCTAGCCGAGTTCGTGCTATACAATGATGGCTTGCTAAGATAATACCGCCTCCTCTCTTATCGTGGTCTAAGTAACATGCATGCGTTGCCAAGGCAAAAACATGAAGCATAGGACCCTGGAGCCACTAGCCTTGCTCGGTGCTATGTAGCAAGGTAAAACTGCTTATTGACTTCGAGAATGTGTCTGCAGCGCGACGATTCGGTTGGCGTGGCGTTAGGGGTGTATAGTGTCCGCGATCTTCGCAAGTTGGCTTGATGGCTATTATTCTGCCCTCCAGACCTGGCGAGAAATGTTAAAGACTTGTATAAATGGAGCACGGGATAGTAGGTAACGCAATACTAATTGCAAGTACTCCAGTTGACTTTGCACAGACGGTTCAAATAAACACAATATTGGGTATTCGACGTTAGGTCCGGGTTAGTAGTCAAGCTTCGTAGCCTTAGCCCGACACGGCATTAGGATACAAGAATTGCCTGTTTAGCCAAGTCGTGGGTTATCTCCGTCTCTATTTCCCGTTTTCCAACCCCCAACCTCCTTTCTTGAGAGTAGTGTTACTAATAAGGAGCCAGCAGTTATCGTCATGCTAACATTGTTCATAGCTAAGTAGCACAAAATACCGGGCTGCTAGTTAAGTCCGGGTTACAAGGGTTGTCACTTCGTGATGAATTAACTTGGATGAAGCAAACGTATGAGTTTTGTATATAAGAGCGGTGTCCCTACACCAATTGAAGTAGTTTAAAAGCACACCATTGATTCATTATTGTCAACACTACTACTCACTACCTACTTCCTAACCAGCCATATGACCGGCAGCTTTATCTAGCAGAACATACCAAAATGGCAGCACCAAAGCAACAACGCATCTTCATGACCGGCGCGTCGGGCTACATTGGCTCGCGCATCACCGAATTCGCCGTACGCGAAGGCTATATGGTCCACGGCCTTTCCCGCTCTGCCTCAGGAGTCGCGAAGCTCCGCTCCCTCGGCGCGGCGCCGGTCTCTGGCAGCCTATCATCACTGGACGTGCTACGTGCCGAAGCAGCACAGGCCGACATTGTCGTTCATCTCGCAGACGCCTGGATCGACGATTTCTCCCAGCCGTACGAGAATGTCATCAAGATCGACGGCGCCGCCGTCGACGCCATGATCGAGGGACTGGCGGAATCCAAGTCTGCGCGGAAGCTTTTCGTCGGCACGTCGGGAACCTCCGTGGTCGAGGCCGACGCTAACGACGGCGAGACGGACGAGACCGCGCCCGAAAACTCGAACCCCTTCAACGGACGGGCTAAGTGCGAGCAGTACCAGCTGAGTCGGGCGGGGAACGGCGTTCGGGTCTGCGCCATGAGGCTTCCGCCGTTCGTGTACGGGCGGGGAGGGAGCGGCGTGGCATTGTTCATGGGCACGTTTGCGAAGCTGGGCTTCGTGGCACGGGTCGGGGACGGCTCGACGCAGACATGCGTTGTGCATGTCGATGATGCGGCGCGCGCCTACATTCTTGCCTTGAAACACGCCTGTGTTCAGCCAGGTAGGACTACAGATATCTATAACGTGACCTCCAGCACGGAAATCACGTTCCGGGACATGACGGATGCTATCGCTGTTACGATGGGCCTTCCCATTAAGGAGGTGTCGGCTGTGGATGCTGCAGAGACTGCGAGTCCGCTGATCGCCGCGTTCTTCTCGCATAGGAATCGCGCAAATAGCGATAAAGCGAGGAGAGAGCTCAGTTGGACTCCTATTGAGGTAGGAATTCTCGAGGATATAAGGAATGGGTCGTATGTTCAAGTTGCGAAGGAGCTGAAGGGCACCGCCGGTGCCTAGACATAACAGAGCACAGTGTCGGATCATAAGATTTTCACCCACAAATCTTAGGCAGACATATGGTATTAATCGCGGACTGCATGGGGAGCGAATTCGTGATTGATGAGAACCTCGTGAATTGGCCCGGATAATTAGAAATGTTAATGATATCCCATGTCGTGAGGCTCGAGGAAGTCCGATATTAGACTATCAAGCAGTCTATCTTCAAGCCCTGAAGCCGCATAAGCCACTCATTACCATGTTCGTCAGTCCGTTCGACGTGATGCGTCTCTTCGGCATCACATTTGGCCGTACCGTCTCTCAGCTGCCATATTTCCGCGAGCGTCTCCATCGCGGACGTCAACATGCCCCATGGACAGACCTCCCGCATCGCGCGCAGTCGCTCCATAACCCACAGCCTGTTTGCGTCCGCCACCGCATCTACTCCTGTGAGAAACACGGGCCAGACCGTATACTTGAACAGGGGACTTGACTTGGGGATAGACGAAAGCTGCTGAAAGATTGTCGAGGCAAGATCTTCAGTCTTTGGTAATGTCGGGAGAGAAGCGAGATCCTCACTACTACTAAGTCGCGTGCGTCGCCTTATTTCGGCCGGGAGACCGGGCGCAACAAGCAGGATGTAAAGACAAACAGCCGCGCGGTATGTTGCCGCGATATGGCATCGTAGTCGCAATTCCTGCTCATTCATAACGCCTAGCATGCCGACTATATGTGTTGAGACCCCGGCCGCCCACCCCTCGATGTCGAAGGTCTCTGCTTCCTTCAGAAGACTTATGTATGCATCCATTTGTGCTGCGGCCGGAGACCAGCTCCCATTGGTCTTCAGGCATTGGGTTATGCGTGCTACCCGCAGAACGATCCCCATGAGGTAAGCAGGGCAACTATGATAACTGTTGGCTTCAGTTCGTGAAAGTATCTTCAGGACTTGTGCTACGTCCCACGTCAAGGGTTGAGCAGCATAGTCTAGAGCGTGGCTGGATGATGATGACGATGAATGCAACGGCGAAACCAAGGATTCTAGGGCACAGTTCCACTGCAGCACTCGGAGTCAGTTATCGCCATCCGGAGCATGTTTAGCGAGGATTTCAGGAGCTTCTCAACACTGTCATGGCCCAAAAGGGAATCTTGTGCTCTGAAAGTTACCAAAACAAGAAGAAAATGGTTCCGAGAATTGCTTACGATGAAGTATGCGACGGTATCAGATGTAACATAATCAACTGCACTGAGCGGTTGGCACTCAACTTCAAGGAAGTTATGAGGCGTAATCGGGTCCGAAAGGTATGCGGAACTCGGTGTAGATGAAGAAGAGCTGCCTAACTGCATCTCGTTGTCGTCCCTAGCACAGAATAGCAGAGGCTCCGTAGTAGGAGGAACATATAAGGATAGTAGCCTCCCTGCAGCCGTCAGATGATCTTTCCAACCATCCTTACCAGAATCAATGAGTGTAAAGTTAACAAAGAAGAGAACGGTTGCCAGCAAGGCATCCTGGTCCGCTTGACTTTCGGCATGGTGATCACCAGCATGTCTATGTTGGATTATATCTATTATCTCACGAATAGCGTCTTGTCGAGCGCGTAGAGCGTCTATCAGGGCATTTTGGGCCACAGTGGAGATTCCAGGTGTGGCATACCTGATCGCATGGTAATAGTGCACAGCGGACACTGCGATGATGATATGTTGCAAATAGGAGTATGTCTGGGACATTGGGATTAACTCCCGAAAAGGGTTCGTCCCTCGCTCAGCTGAGTCGTGAACGACAAGATCCTGGCAGAACCGAGAAGCAACTGCGCTGCAGTCAGTATTGTGAGTTTGTAAGCGAGTCTTCAAGATGCGCGATGCATACAATACGAGAGGTAGTGCCGGGACGACCCGCTAAGATCCTGCAGCAATGGATCGGCTAAGAATACGTTCAACTGCTGCTGAGGCCCGTCTCCTCGTCTTCTGAGCGTGCTGTTATCATAGAACGTCCTGCCACGGGCTCTATCTGATTCCGTGGATATCGTCAAGGCCGCACCCTGGTTCTGGCCGCCCTGGCCTACAGCACCTTTTGAATCAACCCATCGGAAGATTTTACCGTAGCCGAGACACTTCTGCCCGGTCTTGCTGCACTTAAAACACGCCGGAACCGATCGATCACACCTTCGCCGAAGCTTTCGACAGGTGTGGCAAGATTTCCGTTCTATCATAGACGGGCGTTGGATTGCAGCTAATTTTTAGTACGGGCTGGTATCATACTATCAATCAAATAGCTGAGCTCGGCGCAGGTGAGCCGAAAGCTTTTAGTTACGCAGCCGAGATTTGCGGTGTGTTTGCAAGTACCCCCAAAACCAACCCTAATGCCGGGGTCGGAGTCGATCAGCGGGATTTGGAAAACTGCGTGAGTTAATTAGGCCATGCAAGAGATGGACATATATATCTCCTTCTGGACAGAGGTCAACAAGTCGTGCATACGGCCACGTGCATTTCGGTTCTGAGGTTGTGATGATGTTTTGGCGGGGTTGACGTCGTGCGAAATAAACCGACAATATCAGGTAAGCCGATGAAGAAGATATGTGCGCTATGCCGTATATGGTAGCCAAGACACAAGTGATGCATACGCTAAAGGGTTTGCGATTCTGTTAGATAATGATAAAATCTGTAGGAATTACGAAGTATTCATCCCAAAGTTGCGGTTGAGCTAGCATTGTCCAATCATGCAAGGGCAATTTTCTCCATTAGGTATCGGAATGGCGAATTGTGCATGGCGCTACAATTAGTCGCCTCTATGAAGATGCTAGAGCGGTAACATCTCCACTGAAATTGCGCGGGCCGTTGCGGTTACGATCTGTACCCTATTCACGAGGCTCAATCTATTGGTAATATTTATAATGACAAAGCAGCAATTTGCTATTTTTTTTATTGTTTATAAATATGGACGAACAAAATGGAGACAATCATAAACTACTCTTCCGTTCGGACTGCAAGCAATTAAAAAGTTGTTCGCCTCACGATGGCCGAGTCCTCAGTCCTCAAAATCGCAACTACACCAAACAACCATACCGATGGAGCAGACTCTCCCGGGACCTTGGATAAGGCTGGAATAGAACGTCGGGCCCGGCAGCGACCAGCAAGTTTTCATAATGCGTACTCGGAATATGGCTTCGTGTTATCCATTATCTTGTCAATGATGATGTGTGAATACTTCATCAGCGGTTTCAACATCGTGTTGCCTGAAGTCGCCATGGCTCTCGATATTTCCGAGTCGGAACGCACATGGCCAGCTGCTGTGCCTAACTTGACGACCGCTGCATTTCTTCTGCCTTTTGCTCGCCTATGCGATCTCTATGGTGGAAGATATGTGTTCCTTGGTGGTCATATTTGGGCTTTTATATGGTCACTTGCGGCTGGTTTCAGTCCGAACCCAATTATTCTCATTGTATGTCGAGCAATGCAGGGCATTGGGTTCAGCGCATTTTTGCCCGCCGGACTCGCACTGCTGGGTCATACATATAGGCCGGGACCGCGCAAAAATCTCGTGTATAGCATTTACGGGGCATTCGCTTGTATTGGGTTTTACTTCGGTATCCTCATAGGAGCGCTGGCAGGCCAGTTTCTGGATTGGCGTTGGTACTTCTACATCGGCTCCATACTCCTCTTCCTCGTTATCGTGGTTGGCGTGATCACGATTCCAGGGGACTTAGGTGATCACAATGACAGCGCGGTCATGGATTGGTGGGGACTGGCCACAGTAGTGCCGGGGTTGGTGCTTGTTGTTTTTGCCTTTAGCGACGGCGGTCATGCTCCAGATGGCTGGCGTACACCTTATATCTATGTGACGTTGATCGTTGGCATCTTCTTCCTTGCCACATTCGTCTATGTGGAAGGTTGGGTGGCCGTTCAACCACTTCTACCCGCTGAAGTATTCAAGCCCAAGTATATGAGGCGATTGTGTACTGGTCTCTTTTGCTCGTACGGAATCTTCGGTTTATTCCTGTTCTACTCAAGTTATTAGTAAGTGATCAGCTACTTTGCCTTTTCACACCGAGCGGCACTAACTTTTGCTCCAGCGTTGAGACAGTACTGCACACTACACCTCTACAGACCGCTGCCTGGTTCATTCCATTAGCCGGTGGTGGTTTTTTCATCGCTGTAGTCGGCGGATTTGTGTTGCACATCTTGTCCGGTCGGATCCTGATGATGATCTCTGCCGCAGGCTACTTGCTCTGTTGCCTGCTTTTCGCTTTGCTTCCGAAGCAATCAAATAACACACCGTCAACAAATTTCTTATATTGGGCCTATGTATTCCCTGCTATGTTAGCCGGAACGATAGGTGTGGATATTACATTCAATGTTACGAATGTCTATATTACCACTGCGATGCCTCGACGTCTCCAGGCCACCGCCGGCGCGCTCCTTAACAGCTTGCTGTACCTCGGTATTGCGTTCTGGTTGGGTGTCGGCGATCTGGCTATTGCCAGTTCTGTTCGAGATCAGGGCGAAGAGTCTCTCGGTCCCCGTGAACAGTATCAAATAGCTTTCTGGACCGGTGTTGGACTAGCTGTGGTGTCATTCTTCTTCATTGTGACTGTCAATTTTGGACGGGCGGAAGCGCAGATGACAATAGAGGAGAAGGCATGCATAGATAATGACGAAAACCAGAACTAGAGACGGTACATAGCATATATTGATAGACAGCCAAAGTTCATGACTCAGATGTAATATTAGACCTTGAAGATACCCCAGTCTCACAACGTTGTACCAATCCTTATAACTCGTGACGAATTTCTGATAGGGAGTAAACTCGGTACGGCTATAGGTCTCGTATTTCGGATTAAATTAGGAAATTCATGGAATCTCCTTTCTCTGAGTCAGGCCGAATGCGGAGAAATAACGGCCGAACGTAGAAATGATGATGTATATAATAGAAGCACATCTCGGAAGATCATTTTCTCGAAAAATCTATGTTATATCTTCAATGATTCGCTTCTACTCGGTTCTAATAAGTATTATAGAGTCCTTGACTATTATGGTTCTACAGACTCTCTGCTTTATCACAGTATGGTTGGCGATCGATTATTGAGTCTCACACAGCGGGCCAATCCCAGGGGCGCGGGCACTGAACAGGGCTCATAGCTGCGTATATTCAGCAGTTTCAGCCATACTTCTCTACTTAACGCTATCCTCGAACCATGATGATACCGGGAGGACTGCGTACCATATTTCCAAGTTCTGGGAGTATATCGATGTGTTGAGTGTGCGAGCAGGGGATGGCGGCATTGACTTACACTTCGGCTTCCACCATCTTACAACGCCATACCTGACCTTCTTTCGCGTGCTGCGAAACAGCGAGGGCTGAAGGACGTTTGCTGCACTGAATACCGCCCATCGCACACTCATGTACGCTTATTTCGGCGGAGCGGCCTTTCTACGTCCGGCGCTGGACTTCACTAGGTGCGCACAGCTGGTAATAGGCATTGGAGTCGAGTGCGAGTGCTTCTATCTAGAGAAACGGACGAAGTACGGGTTTGGCCACATGTGTTTGCGGCTGGACTCCTGAGTTTCTACCTGGCACTGTGGACTAGAGAGATGAGAATGAGATGAAATATTCAACAGCAAGAGCAGTCCAAGAAAATCCCTTGAGCTTGGGTTACGATGAGCGGTTTCCCCATCAATTTTGTTTGCCTACATGCAATAACAATTCTGAATTTTATCTTCTCATCTCACGCATCACTTTCAGACCCGCATCACATTAAATGAGCCGTAGCGAATTCGTAGTGTTTCAAAGTATTACTATTCGTTCATCATAAGTCTTGTCGTAATAATGATACATGCTCGCAGGCTCTCAATTCACTCGTCCTCTGGTGGTATATATGAATCCGCCGCTGCTTTGCCACCCTTACGTCCAGCTTCGACTGCCTTCTTACTCCCCGGCTCAAACGAGCCCGATGATGCTTTGCCGCCCATAGAAGAAATCTCGCGCTACAGATGCATTAATGACAACTTCACGAATTATGGAAGTTCGAGAAAGCATACCTGCTTTTCGGGATCCATATTGGCAAAGCCACCACTTGCGTGGCCACCCTTCGAGGCGATTTCTCGTACCTCCTCCTTCGGGCTGAAAATCTGTTAGTCAAGTTCCAATAAATACTTCTTGAGAGGCTATTGTACCGGTTGGCGAAGTTTCCGGGGTTTTCGCTAGCCATGTTGATGGTATGTGTGATTAATGATTGTTTAAGGTTGTGTGTGGTTGTGATAACTTGGAGGAATGATGAAATGCCGAAGAAGCCATTAGCCGTATATATAGACAATCGACGGTATTACTGATTTTCCTATGTAGTATAAGTTGAAACTCACCATGTCAGTATGTGGTTGACGTCTTATGACATCAACGTCGTAATTGACCTGGTCCTCCGCATAAACGTGGGTGAGATTGCGATCGGCCTTACGACTGAACTCCTCTGACGTAAATACAGATCTAGTCTAAACCTCTAATTGGTTTGTCTTAAACGTGAAGCCATTAAATAGACATATAATAGAAGATGCGTTCAAGTCCTATTAGCATGATGTTCTCTCTGTTCCTTGGATGATCT